>JACJUY010007975.1:20761-40539 GCA_014220935.1 Platorchestia sp. MABIK
TTGATCACATTTCATTTGTTGTGATCGGTGATCACATTTCATTTGTTTGAAATGTGATCGGTGATCACATTTCATTTGTTGAACAGACCGAAGTTTGTTAATTACTTCAAAATCACATTTTTCTGAATGTGTTATTTTGATAACCGGTGTAGTTGACTGCGCTTTTAATTAACGTATGTATACAATTCTTGGACGTAGGTTGAACTGCATGAACCATGTATTGGTTTCACAGTTTCAAAAATCCCCCTTTAGGCATCTTTTCCCTCATCCAAAGAACACGAAATGCTCCTTCCAATTAGGCAGACCCACAGTAGGCCCAATAAATAGGCTGGAGAATAACTGCACATCGACGCAGTTGCTCACAGTTATCCTGGACGTAGCGCTGCGAGAAGCGTAGACTTCATTACGCTCCCCTCTCTTGATTGATATATATTTATCCCGCGTATATATATTTTAGCCCCCGCGCCAAGCTCGGTTCTGCTTTAGAAACAATACCAATATTAAGATTAAGGGGTTAAGAGGGCATTTTATTGCCTCAGTACATAAGGACGTAAGTCGCAGCACACTCGGCGCGATGCAGTTGCCATGACTCTTCTGACCTCAGCTTCCAGGGCTAAATTTGGCCATCGCGATGAGACTGCGATGAGATCGCAAGGGGAAATGGCTCTTACGAGGGAATAAGTTGATTCGAAACTAGAGCTCGGTGCTTCAGACTTTATGGCAGAGAGGAATGCGCTGTTGGATAGCAATACTTTGAGTGTATATGGCTGCCGCTGATATTGCTTCTGGCTCACACTCGTCATGAGGTCGCCGTGCTCTTATTTTCTGGCATTAAGTGTGATAACATATGTTCTCGGGGCCTCAATGTTGTGTTCTTGTGAGGTGACGTAAAGGGGAGCGTGTGATCTCATACGGCGTCAAGTGGAGAGGATCCTGGATCGAATATACGTTTTTCTAGGCCTTTATTAAATAATTTTATGTACGTATTGTGTACGATGATACTTGTTTAGACACGGCTACTTGATACAGCGTAATGTATCACAGGAACATTTTTTTATAATATCCGTTGAAAAATGATCAGCATGTGTGTGTGTGTGTGTGTGTGTGTAACCCTGTATACGACGTGTGGTGTAAATTCTATGGGAGTGAGCAAATGAAATACCTTCACAAGCGGTTGATGTATTAATATCGCTAGCAAATTTTTTCAATTTCTAGTTTAAAAATGCAAGTGCAACGGCCTCAATCTGAGAGACAAAATAGAAAACACAGAATTTTCTCCTGCTTTGTGTTTTTGTTCTCACGTTGGCTCAGCACTTGCAGAAGAGACCTGAACGAAAAACTGGAAGATTCACCTTCAGTATTCGAGAAAAGTATTAGCTCATACTATGCATCAAGTAAGTCGTTCAAAGAGGACCAGAGTATTTACTAAAGATATTTTTCAGCTAGCGTAAAAACAAAAAATTTTTGTTCATTGAGATGGAATATATGCACAAACTAACGTTCACTGGCAGCCTTGGGACTCTTAGATTAGCAGCTGACTATGACAAACACTGCAAACCATGAGACGAGTAGTTGACCATGAAACACATGCCTGATTATAATAAGACGCGTATGACTATTAGGCGCACTACTGACCATGAGACAGGCTGTTCACTATGAGATACTCCTGACTATGCGACAGACAATTCACCATGAGACATATTACTGACTAAAAGACAAGACGCTGACCATAATCTGGCACACTACTGACTTAAGGCAGACTACTCATCATGAGAGACAGTACTGTACTCACTATATGACTTAGACAGCTCAGCATGAAACCCTACTCAAAAACAGACTATTACTACTATGATAAAGTTTTTATTTATTTTGGCGTTGTCGCAGAGATATTTTGAGCATAAGTGAAGATTTTCAAATACATAAAATGGAGAATTTCTCGGGTAGTATCATCCAGTGATACTTGAAGAGACCAAAATTAAGCAGACATTCGACTTATATAGGCAAGTATTTCCGAGATTTCATAATTTGGATCTCTGTGCTTTTGAATTTCCTGCATTTAAAATTCAATGAAACCACATACATCTAATTGAACTTCTCATAGAGACAATTTTCAGAATACTTATGTACCACGTGTGAAATACTGTATCTACAGGGTTATCATTTAACTCGCACTATTATAATAGTTATGAATAATTGTCAATCTTTATAGTCAATCAAGCACCAGTTCCTCATTTACGACGACGACGACTTGAATAGTTTCACAAGATTTAATTTTTTCATCATTTTACAGCTTGTTTCTCAGGGCCGTAGGGACCAAAAATCTGCGTCTGTGACAATCAATGAAAACTGTAATTGAAGTCATTGATTGAATATAGCAGAACCCAAACCTAAATTGACTTGAAAACGCTTCAATTAAAAATTAACGTCCCTGTGAATTCCGCCGCTCGCTCCACTTGCTCCTGGTCGCCGCTCCGACGCCCCCGTGGATCGCATTTGTGAGCTTCCATGAAATTCTTTCAGTTTGGTGACGAAGCGTCAGCACTCGTCGGTCATCTGAACTAACTCTGTCAGAGAGCATTAGTTCATCGTGTTCCGCCAACTGAGTTTTTTGGGCTTCAAGTGTAAAACTACAAAGCGAGAGTAAAAAGCGATAAAATCCCGAAACGAAGGTGAAAACTGACATGATGTTCTCGATATTCGTCTCGATCTGACGCTGAATTTGGCGCGTTGCCGAAACTGAATCTAACTTCAACATGGCAAGACACAGATTTTGGCTAGAGGCCGTCATTAACGAAAGACCTCGCTTATAGTTCACTGCCGCCCCGACGTATTATTTCAAATTCTGAAAAAGAGCCGCTTTGATTTCGTTAGGAAAATTTGGGAGAGTGATTAAGTCGAACTGGCCTGATTGAATGGCCATTGTGTCGACCCGGCGAGCGCTGCTCGATTTCTTTCTTTCAGTGCGCGCGCCCTAAAATGAGGGAGTATTTAAATCGCCGGCCCGAATGAAATTAAACGGCACTTCTGATTGTCTTGAGAAGCCAAAGGCCGGACTAGGGGATTAATATAAGCCCAGAGCGGCCATGGAGAAAACTTCCTTCCAACGTTGGAAAATGAGTTTTAGCTAAACAGTTGTTCTCTAAGTTTTTGCAGGAGGTAAAGCATTGGTTCGAGCAACAGTGATGTTGAAAATCAATTTATATGGTCCGTTGTGATAGATAGTGATGTATTTCCAAGTGAATTTGTAGTTTTAGAAGAGCCGTTATCGTTGTTTTAGGATATATTCAGGTTTATCATGAGCAAACGCTGTGGAGTGTTGGACGCTCGGTGAAGGATCAAAAATGGTCAATTATTTAAACTTTTCAACGTTGACGTTGTTTGTGGCATAATAATCTTCAATTATCTTCTGCGAAGAACTAGTAGAAGTATTTTTCCCCGTTTATAACAAATCGAAAAAAGCACATGACGTTTTTCAACCGACTTTTGAGCAATGAAAACATTCGTCAAGGTTTGGAAGTTTCTAAACACTAAAGCTTATAATTTACATTTCCAATTTACTGGGAACGTAACTCGGTTCAGTAATACAGTAAAAGGCTTTTGAACTATAAATCTTCTATTGTTCAGCTACGTGTGTTAAATTTCACTATACGCTCTATAATGCTGATCATAACTTAACATTTTGACCGCAATTGGTCAAACTGAAGTTCAATATTCGACTCAAATTTAAAGTCAATTGTAGTGAGCAATTTTGAAAACAACAAATATTAATAGGATTGTGACTTCATAGCTTCTATTAGGTATTTACGGAAATGTATTTTGTGACCACTGGTCGGTCAGCAGCATTTTGAAATCCCCTCCGTGGCCACCGGTGGCTCACGTTGCGGTCGAAGTGTTAAACATTAAACTGCGTCCCATCGCTCTCTGCTGTAAATAATATTTAATGCGTATTTTTAACTGGATTGACGAAATTGGAAAATGAGGTAAGAGAGAGACTTACCTCTCGTTTTTCAAGTAACTGTGATTGAGATTTTCTCTGTGAGTTCATTTTTCTGAGATTGAAAACAATTTCAATTGCACATTGGGGATATATTTCTCATACCCAGCTTGATTGGTGATCGAGTAAGTTCTCATTTCCTTACTTTACTTATCTGAAAGCTTTAAGTGTCAGGTTGTAACAGATGTTCTGTCCATTTTTTTTATTTGAAATAAAAGGAAAATCCTGTCAAAAATATACTCGTATTTATTTTGTCTTCAACAAAGTCACCATTTTTATTAATTACATCGTCTCATCTTGTCATAAGCTTTCTGATTCCTTCTTCTTAGAACTTAGCCAGTTTGCACTCAAAAAAGAAACTAGTTCCATTTCGACGTTTTCTCTTGAAGTAAGCCTTTGTTTCATTAAATGATTCTGTGAGCTCCTGAAAAGATGAAAATCGGCTGGAGCCAGATCGGGAGAATATGTAGGGTAATGCATGACTTCCCAGCCAAATTCTTCAATGAGATTTCTGATTGCTCTTGAAGTGTGGGGTCTGGCATTGTCATGGTGCAGAATCACTCCTTTTCGATTGATCAAAGAAGGCCGTTTTTCCTGTAAAACTGCTTTTAAACGAGTTAGCTGCTGACAGTAAACTTCAGATGTTACTTTTTGATTGTCTCCCATTAGTTCATAATGGGAGACAATCCCTTTCCCTTCTAATCCCACCATACACATTAAAGAATTTTTTTAGGATGCAGTCCACTGCTCTGCTGTGGAATTGGGTGTGAACCACGACTTAGCCACTGTCTTTAGCGCTTAACATTGTTGTAAAGGATCCTGAAGTTCACGAGAACGCAGAGAAACACAAGTCACACGCTGTTGCATGTTGATTTCTGACAAATCGTGTGGGACCCATTTCCCTGCCTTTGAGACCTTGCCAAGTCTTTTCATTTCCCGATATATGGTCATATGACTTACATTAAAGGTTTTGCTCAGTTCTCTAGTAACGCAGGGTGAATTCTCATCAATGGCAGCTTGCACTTGCTCAGAATTTAGTTTTTTGAGCATCCTGCTCTCGGTTCGTCTTTCAGACTGAAGTCATCCTTTTTGAAACATGAAAACCATCTTCTGCAGGTCTTTTCATTCACAACATCATTGTGTCTATGAGTGTTTTTGCTGCTGAGCTTGCCGTATTGCCTTTGTGAAATTCAAACAGTAAAATATGCCTGATTTACTTTTTACTTGGAGCGCACATTAGGGCGAAAAATAGTTTTCAAATTACGATAATTATCACACAATCTGAAAGAAGGAATAATATTTCAGTAATTACCATAGATAAGCACACAACATTAACAAGCTAAATTAAAATAATCGTGCCCTAAACATATAGCTCAAAAATTGGACAGAACTTCTGCCTCAACCTGATAGAAGCGCTTCCTTGTATAACGTGTATTTATTTTACAGAAAACCCGTTAGGAATATACTATTCAATGTAACATGAAAATCCGCTGCATCGATAACTAGGTCACTAAGATTACACGGAAAGAAATTTTATGGGGCAAATTTCAAGTTGATTTTGGGTTTAACGGCGCGTATCAGAGTTGCGAAGCTACATCTCCACGTAAAATTGGCTCCAACTCCGTGATGCTCCAACTCCACGATGCTCCAACTCCACGATGCTAAAACTCCACGATGCTCCAACTCCGTGATGCTCCAACTCCACGATGCTCCAACTCCACGATGCTCCAACACAACGATGCTCCAACTCCACGATGCTCCAACTCCACGATGCTCCAACTCCACGATGCTCCAACTCCACGATGCACCAACTCCACAATGCTCCAACTCCATGATGCTATAACCCAACGATGCTCCAACTCCACGATGCTCCAACTCTACGATGCTCCGACTCCACGATGCTCCAACTCCACGATGCTCCAACTCCACGTAAAATTGGCTCTAACTCCAACTCCTACAAATCAACTTCAGAAGCCTGATCTCCAGAGGCCGGGATTCGCAGGCCGTGCATGACTTGCACGTATTATTATGCAGTCTCGTCTTGCTGCGAGATTTGCTCAAAAATTAGGAATAGCCAATTAAAATTCCCGCAGATCTGATGGAGAGCGAGACGACTTGGCCGTCGCTCGAGCTGTTGTCCGGCATTGTGAAGTGGATGGACCACAAACCATAATAAACCTCAGCAATTTGAAGCACAACAACTTGGACCTTCCTGCAGTGAAATGAAGTGTCCGGTGGGAGATCACGTCGCACTCTAAACGTCATGGTCGTCATTCAGACGACCGACTGGAGAAAAATGTAACGCAGTGTTCAGCACACCTCGCTGCCAGTCTTTGAAGACCTGCCGCTCGCAGATTCGGTCGTGAGGAAGGTCTGCGACGCTGAAATGCTGAAAGGCTAAATCAGTCTGGATGCTCAAGTCCAAAACTCTGACATTCACCATGGATTCGGTAAGCTGTCATGCCGCACAACTGGAACTAACGCGTGAGGAAAAAGTCAGTTTAGACATGCCTTGCCGAAACAGCATTGACTGTTTCCTATTACCACCAGGAAATGTACGAGAAGAAAATCACTTGCTCAATTCTTCATGAAACTTTGAAACGTTATAACACTGTTAAATGTAATAAAACGCGCTTATATCATTAGAAATTATGAGCGATTCCATTCCCCTACGAGGACCAGAAAACAATGATGATAACTTTTGCGATTTTACGAACAGCGTTTCCGGTGTGTTGTCTACATTTTCATCATGAAGCTAAAGGTATAGGAAATAACTGTTTCAAATTTAACTTCAATGCATATAATTATTTTAAATTATACTTAAATACATGTATATGTTTTAACTTAGACTTAAGCGTATGAAAATGTTTTAACTTAGACTTGAACGAATGTAATTGTTTTAAATTGGACTTGAATACATGTAAATATTTTGACTTGGACTTGAATTCATGTCATTTTTTTAAATTGGACTTGAATACATGTAACTGCTTTAAATTCGCCTCAAATACTGATGAAGCCATATAATGCAACATAGTGCTGCGAAACCCTCCGTACGTACGGCAGCGGACTAACGACCTTACAGCTGTATGAGACAGGCTACTGAGCTTTTCAGATACAACCTCTTAAATCCTTAGCCTGGATTCATTTTGCACGGCTATCTTCATCCATCCCGAGTCTAATATCAGCAAATCCTGACTTGACATTCATTTAGGTTTGAAATTTGTTCTTTGTTCGCATCGAGACGAGACTGTTCAATCAGTCAGGATCGGCGTCTCAACTCCGTCACTAATAAAACAAAGCTACCATCCATCTTGATCGAATTTGCGTCGTAGCGGCGGCAGAGGCAACCCTGATCGCCGGGTCTTGTTTTCCGCTAATATAACAAAATCTACGGTGGCAACACAGACAAATTGACGTGGATAAGAAGCGTCTCATTCGACCTCTGATCCGAGCTGGAGGATCATTTGCATTTTGGTGCTCGAATTGCGCTCTGTACGCTGCCGAGCGGCCCTCTGCTGATGATGCTCGGCACAGCCCAGCAGTCGTGGAGACTGCGCTGATGATATCGATGGGGCGATCACTTCGTTTCCATGATGACGGTAGTCGTGGAGACTGCAGTGATGATATCAATGGGGCGATCACTTCGTTTCCATGATGATGGCAGTCGTGGAGACTGCACTGATGATATCGATGGGGCGATCACTTCGTTTCCATGAAGATGGCAGTCGTGGAGACTGCAGTGATGATATCGATGGGGCGATCACTTCGTTTCCATGAAGATGGCAGTCGTGGAGACTGCGCTGATGATATCGATGGGGCGATCACTTCGTTTCCATGATGATGACAGTCGTGCAGACTACAGTGATGATATCGATGAGGCGATTACTTCGTTTCCATGATAATGGCTTGGTATTTACGGTGATTTTGAGAGTCAATTCGAAATTGTAGACAATAACTATAGCGGAGATATACACGGAGAGGATTACAACGACGAAAATTTTTTGTCACTGTTTACATACACATAAAAATATTAATTTTAAGGGCATATCAAGGCACAGTTTCCGTTTTTGAAAAGTTCGGAAACTTGCTCACGAATTATTATCAATATTTTTACCAAGTTAACTTGTTCTTTCGTGAACTTAATAGCCCATACACAACACCTTCAGCCACCTATCGGTTCTAAGGATTGTGTAAAAGTACTAAAATTTGGCAGGAGCTGGTGTAAGGACCCATATAGCTGTGGCAAGTGCCTTAAATTAGACTTCAATCAATAACGAAACCTTACATTGCATATAGAGCTGCGATACTCTCGGTGCGACTGAGGACCAACGACCTTACAGCAGCTTGAGACTGAGCATTTCTGCCACAACCTTGTTTCGAGGACTTCTGGTACAACCTTGTTTCATTTCTGCCACAACTTTGTTTCATTTCTGCCACAACCTTGATTCATTTCTGCCACAACCTTGTTTCATTTCTGCCACAATCTTGTTTCATTTCAGCCACAACCTTGTTTCATTTCTGCCACAACCCTGTTTCATTTCTGCCACAACCTTGCTTCATTTCTTCCACAACCTTGTTTCATTTCTGCCACAACCTTGTTTCATTTCTGCAACACTCTTGTTTCATTTCTGCCACAACCTAGTTTCACTTCTGCCACAACCTTGTTTCATTTCTGCCACAACCCTGTTTCATTTCTGCCACAACCTTCTTTCATTTCTGCCACAACCTTGTTTCATTTCTGCCACAACCTTGTTTCACTTCTGCCACAACCTTGTTTCATTTCTGCCACAACCTTTTTTCATTTCTGCCAAAAGCTTGTTTCGAGGCGGCAGGGACATTGCTCGTACTCAAGTGCACACTCGCAGTTATGAGAGCGAAGTAGTACGGAAGTACGTCCAAATGTTCGCACAAATTTATACATGTATGTGCAAATGTAGGTGCCTGTACATGCTGAAATTTGTCCCTGAACATGGAGGAAAATGTGAGTACACGTGCAAATGCTGGTACACAGTAAGTAGACATGTTTTTCGGGAAACAACCGGTGGTGAGCACACACACTCCAGCCAGTACGTGTACGTTATCACGGTAATAACCGTCAACAGACGATTCAGAGGGATGGTAGCGCCGGCACCGCGCCGCGGCTGCGCAGAAATATCTGCTTGGCTGCAGTAGCTGTGACTGGCGCCGATGTCCTGCATGTACAGAAGCAGTGTGTGCAGTCATACGACAGTCTTGGCCCCCATCTATTTATTTTTTACGACTATTGTGCTAACAAGTTATCTTAGACAGAAATTATTTATTTGTCAGATTTCACTGTTGTCTTGGTTGAGTTTAATTTCTGCTTACATCAAAACTAGTAGTTTCAGGAAGAGGAAATTTGAAGCTTTCAAAGTCGAGCGACTAATTAGTTTAGGTAACTACACTATTTTTCGAGAATGAATTCGACACCAACGAAGTGTTGCACTCACACATATGTGAGCTCAGTTCTTTGCTTATAAACTGAATACGCAAGAGAATTTTATAAACCGTGAATTAGATGAAGATTTCATTTGACACTTGAGATTTTGCTATTCTGGTTAGAAGCAAAGTTTTGTTACGGGGACTTTGATCTCAACAAACGAAGTACAAATGTCTCATGAACCGTAAATGTCAACCGAAACTCTGACTAAACGGGGTTTATTTGCATGAATGTACGTAATAAGTGAACTGAGCGGGAGTAGCGTGATAAATAGAAAAAATAACAAATTCTTCCCATACCGTCAGTCAAATCCGAGGGAGACCGAAGCCTGTATACTCAACTCCACCTACCTAATAAATTCACTACATGTATTTTATCTGTACCGCTCCTGTGTCCACTCAACTAATGCCCCTATTTCCATTCAGAGTAACCTTAAATTCAACCAAAATCATAAAGAACCAAAGTTGGGGGATGTTGTCTCACGATAAATTTTATTTGGAGAAGTTCAGTCCGAACTTCATTATCTTTTGTTGTACATTTTGTCGAGTTTCGTTCTGTCTAAAATATCATGTATATATTCAGACAAAATTGAATGCCTAAGTATTTTTCTGAGAATTAGCACGGAAACAATCAGAATCCATGAAACGGGCCATTGCGCATGTATTTTTAACAAGAATAAAGGTTAATCTCACAAAGCTAGAATGTTGACATTTACAAAACTCAGAACGTTCCGCTTGGCAGCCTCCGTTCCATGGACACCTCAAACGTTCCGTTGCGATGGTTGCGACGAAACCAAAATCTATGTTCGCACTTCCTTCTCCACGATTATTCTAAATTCACTTCATAGACGACTGAATGAGAGCGTGGAATAAAAGAAAATAGTAAACATTCTATTAAGGATTCATAAATACTGTTTCTATTACCTGAACGTTATGTGAAGTGTTCATTAATAGTGTGTCTGTGTCTAATTTTCTAAGCTCATGATTTTTGTGGCATTGAAAACTGATTTTTTGAAGTCACTTATACACATTTTGTTAGTACAAAGGTTATGTTTCGCGAATTTTAACAGACAAATCATGTTTAATAGTTTGTTATTACTTTGACGCACCTTATCACGCGAGTACATCGTTCAGAAGCGGCCATGGCTCAAGATTTGTTCAGAGGGCCATGTCTTTCTCAACTTAATGACGCACCCAAACAATCGGTGCCTGAATTTTCAAGGCACACAAACCATAATGAACTTCAACATTTTGGAGTACAACAATTTAATCTTGGGCAGGATTTTGAGAAATTATTTCGTCGAATAGGTGCAGGTGACAATTTGTTTCCATGTTGACTAGGCTACGTCAGTCTTTATGTTGACTAGGTTACGTCTGTCTCTATGTTGACTAGGTTACGTCTGTCTCTATGTTGACTAGGCTACGTCTGTCTCTATGTTGACTAGGCTACGTCTGTCTCTATGTTGACTAGGCTACGTCTGTCTCTATGTTGACTAAGCTACGTCTGTCTTTATGTTGACTAGGCTACGCTGCTTGCTGTAGATCCGTACAGTACTTACTGAAGCACGTAAATAGGCTACGAAGATATAATTTCGTTGAATGAAAATTTCTGTGAGAAGTAGGGGAATCGGTCAAAATTAATCAAATACGTCGAGTTAATTCTGTGTTCATTAAGTCTAAGATTTATAAAATATATTACATTTAATGTTTTCGTGAAATATTGATTTTGTAGCAACGTGGTGGAACTAATAGAAACTAACCTACAGTATTTATAACCATTTGCATCTCCCTCAATTTGTTTATATAATTTGAATCATCTACAAAATCGATGCAAAATTTTTTCTCGTGATTTTTGAAACATTTTAGACGCTAAAAAGCTATTTTTCATGTCATATTTCGCCATTTTAAATCTTCATTTTGTATCGAAATCTTGCAAAATCAAAATAGCATTAAAGATTTTTACTAAATTCCTCAACATAGAATTAACTGCCAAAATTTTATGCAGAGCTTTTATGGCATCATAATTCTTAAACACGATGTTAAAAGTGAATTGATGAATTTGAACTTAACATAACAATTATTCGCGAGGAGGCTTTCTGCCAAAACCAAATTATCTTTTGAATAAAAAACAAATTACATCAATACATCAATAGAGACAAAAATTAGACCCACGACGTTGTTTCAACACATTAGAGTTTATTTTTAAATTTCACTAAATTTAAAATTTCAATCCGTCCATCGGCGCTCGATAACGTAGAATTAGGAGAGAAAGTCAAGACGCGAAAATATTCAGATGTAATGTTTTAGCTTTAAAAACACTGTGGTGTCGTTTGGACTTGTGCGTGCTGTCGCCCGGCTCCGACCGAGCGATGCTCCAGTTTGATAAGAACACGAGTCGTCTGAACAGACAAGCATCAGTTTGCGTCATCTTCACACTCTAGACAATATCACGTGCATATCAGCATCAGCTTCTGGTAAAATAGAAAACTTAAATTTTTGCATGCCCAATTATAAAAGATATCTAGGAACTAGATCACAGTTTTACTCAACAAATATTGCCCTAGTCTTTGGCATAAAATATAAATTTTCTTTTCGTTTAAATAGTAGACAATTTATTTGTTTCTCATTTATATTAAAAGATAGTAGCAGGTTTTTTCACATTTTAATGGACTTTTGTTGTCCACTTTGAAAGCAGCATCGATAACAATTGATATTAATTCATTTAAAGTCGGATGCTTTGAGATGAAAGTGAATTTCCAAGACTCAGGAAAGAGGTTCAACTTTTTTGAAAAAATATCAGTATTCATTCACGCACGATTCCCATCGACGTATTTATGATACTACCACAGAAAGCGATCTTAAAAAGTTGTATTTAGAATTTCTCAGTAAATTTAAAATAATTTACTTTGAGATACATTTTAAAGTCAGAATCATTTACTTCATGGTTATGAATTTATCTCAAATGTGTTTGTCGTAAAAAAAAATTACGTAAAAATCAAAATTATTCAATTCAAATTTTTGAGCTGAAGTCAACTGGCATTAAAGTGCACATCATTTCGGCCCAGCAAAAAGAACGCAACGAGAGGGTAATCCCACATTTCTGAATGTGTTTTCTGCATTTCAATTGTCCGCTCCGAAAGCATTTATATTTTACGGAGGTCATTTTGAAGTTTAGAACAAATATAGGTCTCCAAAACAATGAGATTGGATTTTTAAAACACAGTTTGTACGACGAATATATTTCTCTAGCCTTCTACGGAAAAGTAAAGTTCTTTTCATTGTTGTTGAATTCGAATGATTTTGAAATAAGTTAGGATAAATGCCAGACCAGCGGGGTTGAAA
This sequence comes from Platorchestia sp. MABIK, assembly GCA_014220935.1. Classification (NCBI taxonomy): domain Eukaryota; kingdom Metazoa; phylum Arthropoda; class Malacostraca; order Amphipoda; family Talitridae; genus Platorchestia; species Platorchestia sp. MABIK. Next base: position 33,555 of record JACJUY010007975.1, read on the forward strand.
ATTCGTATCTTTTCATTTATTTTGAATTCACATGCAAACAGTAGAGCTTTAACGGGGTTGAAACTTCGTATATTTTAACTTCTTCAAATTCACATGTAAACAGCAGAACTTAACGGGGTTGAAACTTCGGATATTTAAATTCTTTGAATTCACAAGCAAACAACGGAACTCATGTTACAAGCGCTGCAGCAGCAGGCATCGTCTCGCTGGTTTTGGAAGTTCAAGGCAGAGTCTCCTATCACAAACACACCCAAAGCAGCCGTCGTATTTCTGGTGTTTCACAAATTTCGTGGAACGCAGAATTCGGTCTGGCATCAGGCGAGAAGAGGCATCATCGAAGCGATGGAGGCGATACTACGCCTGCCACCCTCTTCCTCAATCTCATTTGGAACACCAAGAATTCTGGAATACAGCAAATGAATAAATAAAAAGCTCCAAAAAAGTGGCTGGCCTGAGAATAAAACACGCCGCCCAAACTGAAATGGCTCTCAGGATCGGCTGCGCAAGCAATGCATCCAACATTCCAGGCTTCAAATTTATTTCATAGCCTTCATTTTTATTCACATCGACTCTTTTGGGAAGAATTTTTTCCTGGACGGTTTGAGGGCTGCCGAGAAGAGGAGAGCCGATGGTGGTAGAGGGGGCCGGCATGGCTCATTTTTCCCCTTCAGGCTCGGGTGTAATGTTCTCCATTTCAAAAACACGATTTATGAGCCCAACAGCGGGGAGCGAGAGAGGGAGCGACGGGGATTTGGAGGAAGGGAGGGTGCCTCGGTTTCCAAAACTCATTGCCCGGCCAGTTGCTGGCTAGGATTTTGCAACTCAGAACGCGGTCTCCAACAGAGCAGAGCTTTTGGGACATTCTAGAACGCAATCAGAACGTTCTTACTCGAACACACGTAAAAACATGAAGAAAATATCCGCTAAAAACGAACAATGTCGAGTCACAGTATGATGCAAATTAAAATATAGCTTGAGGGATGTCCAACGATCACCCGCAACTGCGTTAGAAGCACTTATGGCTGGTCACCGAAGTTGGGACAACTGTTATGTTGCGAGACTTGATACGGGGGCGGTAAATTTTGGGTTCGTTAAATATCCGCCATAACGAACAACTGATATTCATAGTCCAGTTTTCGATTTATTAAGATATACTTAGGTAGATTTTTAGAAACCATTCAATGAATACATCCTACCGTTCATGCTAAAAATGTCATTTTCTCATTTCAGATGAAAGTTGTTTCGGTAGTTTTATTTAAAAAGTTATGACACAATGACAAATGTGTAAATAAACGCCATTCTTTCTTTTCACATTTTCAACAAAGCCGGCATGGAAAGCGAGAAAACGTCTAAAGCTTTTTTGCATGAGTTGATATCTGCGTGAATATTTGCAATTCATCAAATTAACATGAAACTGAATGCTCATTGTCTCCACTGGTCACAGCTAAAAAACTTATTTGAGCTACTGCAAAAATGACTTTTAAAAATTAAATTGTGGAACACCTCAGATCCTGGAAGGTAATCCAGAAGTTAGACAACCGACGTCCGTGATCTACTCGTCTCTCAGTTGCCATCGAGCTTTTCCTTGCAAACTTCTTACCATTAATTTATCTTTAGCCAATTCTACAAGAGATATTACAGCACTATTCGCCTCAATCCATCAAATTTTTCAATCAATCTCACGTCCCTATCTTTGACATTCCTCATGGCGATAAATATCTCCTCAACTTCTTTACCTCAATTTGAATGCGAGTGAACATTTCCTTGGAAAAGATTTTCTAATATATTCGAGCATGCTAAATCCCCTAAAGGCCAAGTTTTGTTTAGTAAAACCAGACGGCATTTGGCTGTGCCATTGCCTGGCTGCATCGAGCCTGCGCCGCCAGCCTCCTATGATCGAGCTCTGGATTCTCGCTCCCCAATTACCATACAAAATCCATACCCTTAACTTTACGACGAGTTTTATGGCATTTTCCAGACAACAATACTTTGTGGCCCAGGAAACTTAGATAAAGGGAGACGGGGGGCGCGAGGGGAGCTCGGCTAGAAGGGATTGCTGAGGAGGGGGAGACGCTATCCTCAAATACGAAGCTTGGAAAATTCAGAACCAAATTTACGTTGGCGGCGGGCGAGCGATAGCTTATGAGCGGATCGAGGCAGCCGGAGGGGAGCCTGATTTTTGTAGCAAAGAATGCTGGAATTTTGGCTGAGCAAACCGTTTGCATTTCGGAGCACGCAGTTTCTCTGCAGATTTTACTTCCTCTGGTGCATACAGGCAAGAGAAGGCGATGAAAATGAAGAATTTTGCACCTGAAAGCGGGATTTTGGCCGGAAGAGAATTTTGGATTATCGCGTCGTGGAATTGATCATCTCGTTTTATCGATTACAGAGGAGATTCTATACAAAGTTTTAACATCATGTACAGAGCCGTGAATGAAAATAAACACTGAACTTCTGACAAAAATTTGGAGTTTGAGCATTCAATATCCAATTGGCGTTGGTATGAATGTTTTCAACTCTGAAAATAAAAGTTCACCTTTCAAAGTCAAGAGCATTCTAATCTTTCTCGATGCTTAGCCGAGGGCGATAGAGATGAATGTAAAGAATTTCATCGCTGAATTAATTGTTGAGCTCTTGTTCAACTGCTAACACTTACAAAAATTGCATCCTAAAATATTAAACGCATTTTGCTATTTATACTCATAATTAATCGTGAAGAAATACTGAAACCTTATTATGAAGCTTTCAAATTTGCATATCTTTGTACGCAAGCGAACAAGAACTTCACATACCCTCTCGTACATCATGTACGGGGTTATTGTACGTTGACTGTTGAATGAATAGAGTCGCACAGGGTGCACTTGCGTGCGTTTCATTGCAAGGAAAGCTCTTGTAGGGGCAAAATAATGGTTGATAGACGGTGCACTTGTCTCTGTGAAGATTTCATAAGGCTCCTCGTGAAACATCTGTGCTCGATGACGGGCTGTATCATGATCGATTCATGAAGTATATATTCGCTAAGAATCGTAAAAGCGTTTTCTCGTAAAAATCAAACAAATCATCAAAAACAAGAGCTCCATCGTATTCAAGAATTATTCATTTGTTTGAACCCTGAGCAGCCCCAAAAAGTTGCTCGTTGCATTTCTACCTGCTCTATTTATTTTTGCTTTATTTTTCCTCAGAATTCATCTGTTTCACTAAAACCGTTAGTGGCAACATTTACGAATTTTTACTAGGTAGTAAAGACCTGTTTTGAGTGCATTTGAAATTTTAAATTTTCATTTACATCGGAGAAATAGAGACTAGTGAACATGACCTGTCAGCATTGGAAAAATGACACATTAATGCAGAAAATCAATTTGGGTCATCTGTACAGTAACCGGTCTAAATATCAGAACGATTCCGAGAACAATATTACAGTGGAAACAGACACAATGAACCCGGTTCATCTCACGAAAATTTGGAAGGCCTTATATTCTGGATGACGAAGACAGACGCTCTTTGATGGAATTGGTGAATGAAAATCGGCGTTCATCAACGCAACTGCTAACTAACGAGTTTTTGAAGTTCCTAGTACAAAGTCCAATGTCTATGAGTCTAAAGTTAAAGGAAATGAATGTAGGCTAACGTAAATCCTCTAAGAAGTCATTTGTGGCAGCAGCAAATCGGAAAAAAACTTTCGTTATTTGCTCGAGAGCACAGAGATTGAACTACTGAGGATTTGAGCAATGTAAGGTGGTCCAACATATCCAGGATCACCCTCTTTTACAACGATGCATGGGTATGTTAGGGTGTTGCGACAGCCATCTGAAGCTATGGATCTATCTTGTATCATCTCAACTATCACGCAAATTGAGGCAGGGTAATGTTTTGGACTGTTTTTGCTGGGTTAGACATGAATGTACAACTCGTCAAAATGAAAGGAATGGACTAGTTGCACTTCCTAACCAAGTTCATTCTTCCATGGTGTTTAATTTTTATAACGGCAAAGGGATCTCTCAGGATAATCATGCTCGCATGAAAGGCTAGAAATGTTCAAGATTGGTTTATTGCGAATGAGGGAACATTTGAGCGCCTGGACTGTCCACCACAATCTTCTGATTTGAACCTGTGGTAAATCTATAGAACGAGCTTGAGAGGAACTTGAGTGACTCATCGCCTGTTCCATCTACATTGCCTGCTTTTAGGGACATGTTGCTACAATTATGCCTAAACCAGAGCTGCAGTGGATCCAGAATCTTTTAGAATCAATGCCAGGTAGAATGAATGCTGTAATTTGAGCTAAAGTTGGTCCAGTCCCGTTTTGATGAATTCCTGAACCTCGTGATTTTTTTGGGCCTTTTAGTGTCTAATAAACTCATATGGTGTTCCATTAGGCTTTGCAAACACATGGAAAATAGATAACATAACTTCATTAAATTTTATTTTATTTAATCCATCGAGTAAACACTTCTAGAGATCTAATATGTATATCAATTTGAATGACCTCCTTTAGAACCATTTTTGCTCCTATTTCCATTTGGGCGTAGCCGGTGATAGTGTGCGAGGAAGAACACGTGCGCACCAAAACGGGATAGAATTAAATGTCCGTGTGGCTGCCATTGTATTAAAAAACAGGGAATAAATTCACAATAGACAAAGGCTCTTGATGAGGATTACATAGGAATAATCGATCACAAAATGGGACAGAAGCGTCCGTGCGGCTGCGCAAACTATGTAGAATTCTGTGAAGTAAAAATCAGGGAATAATTCACAATAGACAAAGGCTCCTGATGAAGATTACATAGTATTATTCGATCAGGTAGGAATGCTCAAAATGCCTCGGGCTCTTTTTACGTATAGTATAGTCATGGAAAAGCGTCTCGATAACTATAGTCCTTCAAGGGTTGTTTAAAATCTGAACATAATTAGAATCTCCTAGCAATATTTGATCATTTTCCTTTCGCACCGATACTAAAGACACAGGTTTCTTAGCGTTTTTCAAGTGTACGGCAGAGGTCTCCAGTCATAAACAAGGCACTCGTATGCAGCCGTAATAATCGGCATGGCTTGCTTATAGATTTGGTTCTTCTGCTTGCTTGGGTTAGTTATTCTTGCTGCCCATAGCAGTAGTGGTTCTCCTCAGCATAGTTCCAGCTAAAGGATGCCCTTATTGGACTGCACTGACCAGGTCAATACACTTCCGAGCATCGAAACCTGGTTAGGGTTCCTAGCTCGATGCCGGAACTAAGCACTAACACGCTGCGTGCGATACCACCCATCAGTGGGTCGTGTTTAGGTTTTTCCTGCTGCGAAACGACCTATCGATGAGTCGTTTGAAACATTCTAACAATCTTTTTTAAATTAGTGGTATTTAATGGACCTAGTTAATGTTTGGTGTTTATAAATTTGCCAATCACTTTTGACTTTAAATTTGATTAGAATATTGAACTTCAGTTTAACCCATCGCAGTCAACGTGTTAAAAGTATCATGAACGCCCACCAAGCATTCGGTAGTGAACCAGAAAATTTTCTGTGTTCAAATGTTTTAAGCATTTTTAAAGTGATGTGGTCCAGATTTTCAAAGAGTGTAACGTAAAAGAGATTCCAGGTCTTGCGCTATCTCTAAAGTTCCACAGAATACGCTCACACGCTTATAACTCGGCAATCCTGCAGCCATTACTGATCCAGACATGCTCCTGCGTCAAAACTCTAAAGAGGACTTTTTGTGTTTATTGATAATACCAAAATTAGATACTTCTTCAAATTTAAACAGCTGCTTCTTTCTTTTTCTTAGGATGTTATCGTAGGCTGATGATTAAGTGCTCCACATGGCAGCATCAAAATGTGGCGCTGAATCAGCTTTCACTAAGAATTCGGTTCGTAGTCATGTGCATTATAATCGAAATAGGCAGAGACATTCACACCTGTGTTCACTAACGGAACTCAAAAAATGACACAATTTCACTACTTTATGTACATTTTGGCCATGACTTCGACTTAGGTTTCAATAGAAACGTGTTATTCGAATTACTTGAGGTGGAATATTGATGGGAGCTGAATTTTGACGTCCGAAGTTTTCGTTGGCCGCCGTATCCAACAAAGGTCGGACAGTGCCACTCTCCTATAGGAGCCTCGTGCCAATTCCTAGGACGACTAATAACAACAAAGGCCCTAAAGTGGGCCAATTTTATCTCTAATGACATAAAGACATGCAGCGGCTGACGTGTTATGGACGACAGACATGATAAGAGGTGATACTGGACCGGGGTGTGGTCCTCACAATCAATTAGCTTCAAAAGACAGCCAGAAAATTCCGAAAACACAGCCCGACCTTCCTTGGTGATGGACACGAAACAGGCCTTCAAACGACGAGTCTCCCAGGCCGATTTAATTGTTGAGATGAGGAGCTCGACACGAACTGCTCCACTTTTTTGCGGCTGGCGACCACCGAAGGAGCAATAACTCCAAGTCATTCTCTCGTGCTTTTTATCCGTCCTCCTGCACCACGCGAGACAAAATGTTGAATCACAAGTCACGAAGCGGTCTTGCTTATGGCAAAATTCTGGAGACCTAAGCTAATGTTCCTAAAAACGTTGCTTTAAGGTCATTCGTCCAAAAAATGCTGATTCACGCAGTGCAGCTGAGAATGACTCACCTCAATGAGTGCTCGCTTGTTATGCATCTTTCTTAAACTCATTCATACTAATCTTTGCTTATACTAATACTAATATACTAAGATCTGCTATCGTTTCTTCATTAATAACCTTTTACGTCTTTGAGAAATTATAAAACGTATACAATATAAAACTCTTCATTCTCGATGTGAAGCTTATTTGCATGAAAAAACCTTATAAACACTGAAAGGACGATGATGGTTATTGATCATCGATCGACTGGGTGAAAGTCAAGACATTTCACATTCATTTATTAGGAATATCAAGAGCAGAAATCTTAAACGAATTGAAATTATCTTCGTGAAGTGAATCATTCCCAGATTTCCCCG
>JACJUY010007977.1:3131-40527 GCA_014220935.1 Platorchestia sp. MABIK
CTTTGTTTTGCTGTTCACTCGCTGCAGTCTTTGTTTCCCTGTTCACTCGCTGCTGTCTTCGTTTCCCTGTTCACTCGCTGCTGTCTTTGTTTCCCTGTTCACTTGCTGCTGTTTTTGTTTCCCTGTTCACTCGCTGCTGTCCTTTATCTCAGTACCTTTCACTTTCTTCTTCAACTTTTATCTTGTCTCAAAAGCTTCTTCCAACTTGGCTGTTACTATGCAGAGGGTACTTTGCTTGTAATCATCATTCCTTTAATTTTGTATTAAGGAGTGCTTTCTTTTTTCCTCTCATGAAAACACCTTTGTTGTTGTTGTTTGGGAGGCTCAAACAAACTCTTAATCTAACATATTGATCTTGACCATTTTCTGTTAAAGAACACTTGATTAATATGCAGCTAATTTTTGTTAAAATTTGTTTCAGATGGAGTAAAGTACAGTTGTGTAAAGAGTGTATGTAGTACTTTTTATTTAGATGTCTTATATCAAATGGTGAGATGATTTGCCAGATACCAAGAGGACGTTTTGGGTAAGTAATCTTATTTAATTCTCAAGTTTTAGCAATGATTGAATAGTTGACAATACCTTGGTACATTGTAAATTTAAATTGTTTCATTGTCATTACTGCCTCAATTCAAAGATTTCCTGTTTTTATACAAGAGATAAAAATTTATTATGACATTTCTACATAACAAACCATTGTGAAATATTTTTCCTAACAACTCTGTCTCACGTGTTACACAAATTTTTTCCTATAAATATTAAGCAATTTTTTAATTATTTGTTCTTCATTACAAGTTGCACAAAATTTTTCAAGAAATTTAAATATTTTGAAGCAATTATCAATAGAAATAATTTTGAAATTTCTTCATTCAGGTACGTGGTGCGTGTGGTGGGCTCGTCCCAGGTGCACCATGTGCGGCGGAAAATCTTGTCCCCGTCCCACAAAGAGGCAAGGAGAAAATGCAAGAATTTTTAGTCTTGATATGTTTTCTTGCAGTGTCTTGATTCTGCTGCCATTCAGTATCTGCATCATTGAAATTGAAATTCTTCATCATTTAATGAGTAAATTGTTAATAAAAACAGGTGTCAAATTTTTCATTTTTTCTACAGGGCATAGAAGGTTATGATTTACATGACCTTTTTTAGTCCAATGCCTTGCTGTCCAAGACATGCAGTACTATCAGAATTTCATAGGTATCTATGCTACCCAAAAAGAATTCACTAGATGTGAGGGCTTTAGAATCATATGGTACCAAGCACCACTTTTCAAAAACGTCAAAAATGGAATCAAAGTTTGGCCACTTTGAAATCATCAAGCAACTAATAGAGGTTTTCAACCATTTTGTAGCTATCTTCATGTTCCTAAGACTCACTCTCTAGACACAAAGGAAAATTTGGGGATGACAGGGGTATACTTAACTCATTATTACTAGACGTACTTGGCTCTTGGGATTGTATGATTCTAGGGGCCTCATATTAAACTTGATGTCACATCAAGTGCCTGTTTATTTGCTTGCCATTAGCAGAGTTAGGAGCAAACGTTGTAGCTTCTTCACCCTGCTTAGTAATATTTTGCGAGTACTTTTGTCTTTTGGGTATGATTCAGGATAGGCTTCTATTTGGTGTAATCTAGGGGCAGTTGTGCAGGTGCATGTCATGATGGTTATTCTGTAAAAGAACTGAAAAAATTTGATACCTGACATTCTTTGGTGACTAACAAAATTTCAGTCATTCTTTAGATGTTTTAATAGGTTCATTAGTGCTGGCTTCCATTAGTTATACTCCTACAGTATATTGTATTATTTCTTTTTCACTTATGCAAAATGCCATTTATGACATCTGTAACTACACCTTTAGTAAGCAACTGGAACATAATACAATGTCTGTTGCAGTGCCTATCAGTTGTGGTGCCTGTGTTGCGGCACTACACGGTGCTGTCAACTCGCACCCCCACCAGCACACTCCTGGTGAGCCATGCCAGCCTCTCTGCACCAGTGCGGGGAGTTGGCCTGCTGGTGGCCAGGGTGCTGCGCGGCGCACTCAAGCTGCGCTACTTGCTCCTCGGGGGCACTATCGCTGGCGGCAGTGCTCTGGCTAAGGTGCGGTGTTGTTTTTTGTAGTAGAAGAAGGCTTGCCTCCACTGATGTTTTTTTTTTGTAGTGGAAGTCTTGCTTCCTCTGATGCATTTTCGTCACAGAAGTCTTGCCTCCACTGATGCTCATTGATGCTATTTGTACTTTTCTGTGCTCAATAACATGTGGTTTGTATCCACTGTCTTGATTATCATTTGGCTTGTTGTAATGGTTTCTACTTTTCAAATTTCAGAAAGATAGAATATGTACTTGGTGATTAAAAATTTTAATTTTGCCAGAAAAGTGTAAATTTTTGCTTGAGTTTAAGTTTCAGGAGTGCCATTCATTTAGTGATTTCATGGCTCTTAAACATATCTTGGTACCTTCTGTGCATTAAAGGAGTAGCATAAAAAGTTATGTTTGCTCATTATCATTTGCATACATGTATTCTTATCTTGCATTGAAAGCCTGATGTTGAAGCTGTCTGATACATAGTTTTACTTTTTTATTTCAGTCAGTATGTTTGGGCGTAAAAAAATTTGTGTTCACAATATTTTGTCATTTATATTACAGACTTACGAAGAATGGAAGGCTGCACTTCCAGACTCAAAGTTCCTACAGTCTTTGCTGCCATCTTCTGAAGATGTAGACAAGATGCGTAGCAGCCTCATTTCTTTCAAGGACTCAATCAAAGATTCTGTCCCTGACTTCCAGTTGGGTAAGAAATTTTTTCCTGTAATAAAAAGAAATGATTTGCGGTTTTACCCGTTTTCAGCCCAGTGCAAAGTCAAACTAATTTTATGAATTCAAGTTTAGTAGAAATGACAAAATTTAATAAAATATCATATCATAAAAGCTTAAAAAAAATGTAAAATGCATTGTAGCATTTATTGCTTTTTACTTAAAGGGTTCAGTACTCGGTCTACCAAGTAATACACAAGTTTGATTTCCTCTAGGGAATTTTTCTATCAAAATATTCTATTTTCTTAGCAAAGTAGTTTGTTTGGCTTCTTGTATCTCATGATTTGGTTAAATGCAATTCACTTCTGCAATAAGCGGGGTGTGTTCAATGAGTTTGAGTGATCATTATTCAAATACATGAATAAATGATATTTTAGACAGCGTTGTTTTAATATGTTAATTCTTCATTTCATTGTGTTTTCAATATCTACTTAATCCTCATAAATACCAGAGAAAATCTTTCACACTTGTCTCTTCTTGTGTACATTCCCCCTTTCAAACTAGTGTGCTGTTTTCAGTTTGGATGAAAAATTTCTCTGTACAATAAACACTGTCAATCAGCACGCATATGCTTTTTTTCTGTAATCATTTCAGCATCCTCATTCTAAAGAACAAAAAAACCTCAGCAATTATCAATTTAAAAGCTTCATTATAAAGAGCAAATGACAACTCAGCAGTTTTGTTTTCATGCTCAGACCCGCGGCTGCGTGAGCTAGGCGATGCCCGCTACAGCGAGCTGGTGTCCTGGTTCAACAAGCGCCTCGACGACGCCATCCGGGCTGCTGAGGAGGAGAAGAAGGACGGATCTCAGCCCATCTTCTCTGACGGTATGTGTTCCTTCTTCTGGCACTTTGCACTAGATCCAATGTTTGCTCAAACCATGCAGTTGATTTCAAGCCTCGTTTCACTCTCTGAAGGCATTCCAAAGTAACAATCAATGGCGTGGTTTGTTTCATAGTAGCTTCATTTTACACTCTGAAGGCACTCCTCAGACTCCTAATTATCAATCAATGGCTAGGTTTATTTTACTCTAAATAATAATATACCAAGAAGATATGATGCCATAAACGTTTACCTTGTCTCTATTTCTATCGTTTTTGCCATTAGTTTTCCGCTGCAGGGTTTTTTATGAGTATTTTCTATCACTTCTTCATTTTATAATATTAAGCGTTTGAGGGGATCGAGATATCAAGTCTACAGGAGCTAAAATTAACTTAGTACCTTGCAATGTCAGGAGACCCAGAGTTGTGCGGTTGCATTTACACATTTTTGTTTGTATTCTATGTTTTAAACGAGAAAAAAATACACTTCAAATTCTTTTTGTATGTGTACTATAATGTTTCAAATGTCAGTTTTGAAGTATAGTTACGATTATAGGAAAGGTAAATCAGCATGTGGTATAAAGTGACATATCTCTAATATCTCGTGTTCACAGAAATTGTAGAGAAAATCACCTTCAAGTTTTCCAGTACTATTTGTGAATAGAGAGGACACTCGCTTTCAAATGTCTAACCATTTTTTTATGAGCTACACAGCACTACCGTTCTCAAAAATTTAATGATTAAGTTTTTATTTAATACAACTCCAAAGCAAAAATATTAATAATGAGTTTACGATACTGGATGATGACTTTCTCCATAGTTACCGTCAACTTGAGAGATGAGTGAAACTCCACTAATGTTACATTTAGTAATGTATCCACTTGTATTTTGTGCTTGCTTATTTTCTGTTGATGAAGCCTCAAGTGTGTGGGTGCGGGAGGATTTGATCCATGTGGGAGTGAACAGTTCGTGCATCGAGATTAATTGATCGTTGTCCATAGATATTCTTTATCGTTAATATCTGAGTGGCACTAACAACATGCGCACCAACTGCAACAACCTTTACTACAGTTTCATTTCATAATTGACATTTACAATCTATTTTACATTTGTATTTCCATTTTGCATCTTCACTATTAGTGCGCTAAAATTTGTTTGTGAAAATACCTACTAATTTCCTCTTGAAATGCATATATTATATCCTCATGGTTGAATGCAAATTAATTTTGCTATATTTTTTCAATTCTGACCTATTCAATTTGAATTATTTTATTTTAAGATTGACAGAAATACAAGGAAGTCAACTTTCAAGTTATTTCTAATTTTGAAATTTTCATCACCTTAGGCCATTCTTTGACATGTTTACGTCTGCTTGTGTTATCATCAACTCTGCTCTGTTTGAAACATGCCATAACTGTTCCTAAAGTTTGATTTTAAGGGTTATTACAAGAGGTTTTCATCAACTAGGTTTACATATTTATCTTTTTGTTCTTCTGCACTAACTAGTTTCTTAACTCGTCACTCTTAATGTCACTTGTGTCTTGAGCTTTCTTTTAAAGATGCTCTTAGTTCAAGGCAAAATATAATCAAAAGACATTGATAATCCCAAAATGTTCCTCTCTCATTATGTCACAGTCACTGGAAAAGAATCCAGTTTCAACATCAAATCCAAATGACCTAAGCAAAGTATTCCTTCTATTTTCTAACCTGGGTGTGTTCTGACCCATGTGATATTTTCTTATTGTCAATGGCTCTCAAAAGCTGATCTATATCGTCTTCCATTGAAGTTAACTTCCTTCATGGCAAACCATGTTAATTTCTTATGGAGTCATTACCTGGTTTCATTTGTTATTTCATCATAAAAGTTCAACTTTTTATTTTATTTACACGTGATCGGGACTGGGCAATGAGGTTACGTCTTTAGTGCTTTGTGAGCACACACACATGAGCAGTGTGAACTGCAGGATGATAGTGTTCATTTTCTCAAAAAATTTTTGGGTTCAAGAAAGTTGTCTAGCACAACATTATCATCAAATGAAGCTCATTTATTTTCATGAAATAATACCAGAAATGACATATTCTTGCCATCCTTCTTCTTCAAAGTTTTGGAGCTGGAAAAAAATTTCATTAGAAATAATTTTATTGAATTTCATTCACATTTCATCAAATTCCCAAGCTTAAATACTCATTCTAACCCCTACCACTCGAAATCATTTTAAGGACTTTAACTATTGCTATCAGTTGTAAGAGGTTCATTAGGGGTTTAGGTGCCACAAATTTGTGCATGGTCCACACGATAGTGTTGGTGCTCACCCCATGATAACAAGGCTCTCTCGTGCCATGCAGGGTCTCTGTTACGTCTCTCTGGTGTGCCACAATCTCGAGCTCTCCCTCCCGCGCCCACAGGTGGGCTATTTTGTTCTTTTTCACTTAACCTTCACCCCAGAACACAAGCCCTATTTGTACAGGGTGAGCCAGAAGTAACTAACCCTTTTAATTTGCTAATAAAAGAAAAACTGAAGTTGAAACTGGTTTTATTTGAAAGAATAACATTTTTATGGTTTATTTTGGTATCCTATTTACTCAGCTAGCAAATTAAAAAGGTCAGCTACTTCTGACCCACTTTGTATTTGGCACTGTCAACACAAGCGTTAGGTTGAAATTGGGTGCAAATCAACTAGGGTTTGTGTTTAGGAGTTGAGGTCGAGTGTTGTGTGCCTCAGTCTAGGGTTGGGAAGATAATAAAATTAAATTTGTGATTCATTTCATGTAAAATGTATATCATGTCATGTAAGAAACTAAGCTTCAGTATTGTTCAGCCCAGAATTCATTCTCTCTGTGATTTTTCATTTTTATGATGAAAGTAAGCAGCACTGGCGTGCTTTTATGTTTGATGGAAAACACTATACTAACGGTGTAATTCTTGAGATGGTGAGAAATTACAAACTAAATTAACTTTTTCTGCTGCTTTTAATTAACTTCTGTGAGAACACTTTATGGAGTGGTAAATTATGATTTTTCTTTAAAGGTTGATTTGTTATCTTGAGCTTTTCTATTTTCATCAGATTGTGGCTACGATTTTAAGTTCAAGAGGCTTGAAGCAAGTTTCACAATAACAATACCAATTTTTACCTCATCCCTTACTACTGTGCGTGTTGTGCAGATTTGGCTTCTGATCTAAAACAGCACGCCATTTCCTTCACCTCTGCGGGCGGGTCTGACAAAGACAAGGGTATGTTGACTGCCACGCCTAATTGTTTGTCTTGAGTATCCTGAAACTTGGGGAATATTGTTGCATTACATGATCTAAGCAGTACTTCAGATAATAAGGCTTGTGCAATTATTTAGCTGAGAAATAAGTAGCAATTCTTCTTTTTCAATGTAAAAAATGTATGCAGACAAAATGCAGCAGAATTCTACCTTGCATGATATAAAATGACAAAATAGTTCTTTTCAGCATAGAGAGGCGATACAAAGTAACAAACAAAAAGAAATCAACATGTGGAAAAGAGCAAACACAAAGGCTGATCACAAACCATCAAAGTGACCACTTTGTAAAGTCAACTCAATTTATCTTCCCTTTTAACTGCCACTGCCCTATGTTGCCAATGACACTGAATGCATTCACAGCCATCACCATCAAAGACTCCTACAGCACACTCGGGTATCGCATTTCCCTCACTAGTCCGTGTTCAAGTACGTCTCAGAATGGAGAGGGATGGAAGCATTCCTTATCCTAGGGGAAATGTCCGTACTTTCTGTTTACTGTTAGCCCAGTTACCTACCAGATGTGCTGCGGAGTGAGCGTGTTGTTTATTTCTGGGCACAATTTCTCAAAATCAAACTCAGTTTACTTATTTGCTAAACTTGTTTTAAGTACGTGCAAAGTAATTCAAAACTTCACACGAAAACCTAATATAAATTTGATTTTTTAAGGACATTCATACATTGATTGCAATTCTTTTTTGTAATGTACAATGTACATATGTTACTTAGGGAAAGCAAGAAAAAATAATGAATCTTCTGATTTCTGATGCATTGGTGTCAGATACCTCACAGCCTTCCCATGAACTAATCAGAACTGAATTAGCTATTTTAAGTGTTTCAACACTTTTGATGAAGATGATATTCAATAATGGGATTAGGTGTGGAAATACCAACAAGGATTTGCAGATCAGTACCCTCATATTTTGCATTATAATAACTTGACAGAAAAGATCAGTTGTGTTATTCTAATTATGATGCAAGATATTCATATTTTGTTGTAAGTAAAATAGGCTACTACGTGTGGAATTGTATGAACAAATTGTTCGTTGCAGATCTATGGCAGTTAAAATTATGCGGGCAATTTTTCAAGTATAAATTTTTGCCTGGAAAAACTGTAGCTCAGGACCAACTCATACCACCATTCCATTGCCTGAACATTATATGGTTCAAGTGGCAGCTCAATACTAACTCCCAACCACCATCACAGTTGCTAGAACGTTGTATTATTCAAGGGGTTGTTGAATACTAACTCCACTGTCTCTGTTACTGTAACTGTTCACTACTCACTGCTATGATCACTGTTGCCAGAAGAGCTGCGCCAGAAGTACGAAGCGCTGCAGACAGAACTGATGGCGGAGCAACTGAAACACCAGCGCCA
Source organism: Platorchestia sp. MABIK (assembly GCA_014220935.1). Classification (NCBI taxonomy): domain Eukaryota; kingdom Metazoa; phylum Arthropoda; class Malacostraca; order Amphipoda; family Talitridae; genus Platorchestia; species Platorchestia sp. MABIK. Next base: position 11,411 of record JACJUY010007977.1, read on the forward strand.
GATCGAGAAGCTTGAGCGCGACAACAAGGAGCTACGGAAAGCCCTCCTCCTCAAGACTCAGGCTTCTTCTCCCAATGCCAAGATGAGGAAGGTGAGAATTCGGACAACTTTGACAAACAATATTTGAAACTGTTTTAAGTTATTGCTGATCTTTATTGATAAATGAATTACTTTTAGGTGGCGAATGAGTTACGCAATGCAATAATTGAGACAATTTTGTCCAAACATGTTACTGTGCTTCAATGTTTCTCTATACAGTATTTTGATATATGCGGTATTTCCTTTTCAAACTTCTATTGAAATTTTACCCGTAATAGCTGTATGAGATGATAGCTGCTGAGTGTGGTACGGTGTAGGGATGAGGGCAGTGATGCTGTCGACCACCAATATGAGAACTTAGCAGTAAAATATCTTTAATGTATGCATTATTTAAAAATTCCTTGTTATGCGCAAAAGCTGCTACTGCTGATTATATTACAACCATCTTTTGTTTGGTGGTTTTTGGTTGATGTAATTCTCATATTGGTGTAAATTTTTTGAACATCAGCCGGTATCCCAGCGTACCTGCTACTCGGTGAAGAGGGTAAAAATAGGGTGAACTTGAAGGATCAAATATCTCATGTTAAAAATGCATTGATGGTGATGTTCTGATAGAATAAAGCACATTCTTCAATGAAATGCATGAGGAGTGTGAGTGATGATGACTCATGGTGATGCATTGGTGCCAGGTATGTTAATCACTCGCCTTCACATGCTACATCTCATGAGCACTTGCATGTAAAGTGAGATTGTAATTTGGAGTAACCTTACCGGTTCTATCTTTGCTTTTCTTTCACATATTTACCGATGTCCATTCTCCTTGTATGAAGAATTTTTTGCATTGAAAAATTTGATCACTGAGTGATGCGATAACCTTGTGCAGGTGAAAAAGTCCCTGATTGACATGTACAGCGAGGTGCTGGACGAGCTCTGCGACTACGACACGAGTTACGACACGCACGACCATCTCCCCAGAGTGGTCGTGGTCGGTGATCAGAGCTCGGGAAAGACTTCTGTGCTCGAGATGATAGCTCAGGTCTGTTGATACTTATCATTTTAAAGGTTACAATTGCTTATTGGTGCACCAATGCTTGAGGTTACCTGTAAAATCTCAAAATTTTATAAACCATCTATTTTATAAATTGTTTATTTTGGTTAGAAGACTTGTATTTGAGGGTGGATTTTGTGCTCGCTTTAATACTAGGTATTTTTTAACAATGAGACGATGCTGTGTTGTAGGCAACTCATGCAATCAAGCTCATGATAAGGCAGTTTTGTGTGTAAGGTTAGAAGCTTGCAATTTGTGCTTCATTATTGGATTTTTTATTTAGACATTTGTTCTACCTTTTGATTTTAAGATTGGTATTTGTTTAGTATTTCGAATTTTTTAAATTAAGCATACCTATTTTCGTGCTTTATATGTTTCTATTGAACCATGCTGGTAAATTGATATATGGAACATCAGGCTCAGGTATATTACTAGGAATTTATCATGTTATCTGAGCTTGCTATAAAGTATCTTCTTTGTTATTGCTTCTCTATGAAAATAGTGTTTTGACCTACGTGTTTTCAATGCGTGCCTTTTGGCTTTCACTAAAATATTATGGTGCAAAAGGGTGCTTTTTATCTTTCAATACACAACTCCCATAGGCGAATGCCAAAAGTGATGCATAATAAGCAACCGCATGTTGTAGTAAAATTGAAAGTGCTCCATGCCGTCATATGAAAACTGGTGCAATTAGATAGACTTGTGCACAACATCTGTGTGCAATTTCGTTTTGTATTTGAGTGCTGCATCTACCATCCCTTTGCGCTGAAAGAATTCTCAGTGCGATCGCAGTTTTAATACAGCTGCATCTCACGGTTACGCTAATTTAACCCAAGAGTGTTACCGTTCACCACAGTTACATTGAGGCTGATTGTTTACCTACTATCTATGGCTGCGTCTCACGGTTATGATCTATTAAACCCAAGAGTATTACCATTGATCACAGTTGCATTGAGGTTGTTTATTTCGCCCTGTCCAGGCCCGCATCTTCCCCCGGGGGGCCGGCGAAATGATGACTCGTGCCCCCGTGATGGTGACGCTCAGCGAGGGACCCTACCACATAGCGCAGTTCAAGGACTCTTCCAGGGAGTTCGACCTCACTAAGTAGGTCTTGATGATACTGCTTCATAATTTTGCCTACCAGGGCCTTCAAATTTGTAAAATGCACAGATTTTCATGACTTTGAGAATTATGTATAACACTGGTTGTATTTAAACTGGTATAGGTAACTGAGCGTGAAATTGAGTGCCCGCTTCAAAATCAGAGAGAACTTATTTACGGTCTTCAATGTACACAAATTTGTTTTTAAAATTTAGACAGAAATCAATGAGTGTATTGGTAGTTTCGTCTAATTGTGTTGTGAGTAAGAATCCTACGTTCTTAAGCTACAGTAACGCTTCAAAGCATTGAGCACGTTGCTTCCCTCTCGTCTGTGAATAAAATATATTAAATAATTGAATAAGATATTTTCGTTCAGTGTGGTAAGATCTGTTTTGTTGCTGGTGTCATTGGAGTCGAGTGCATGTCAGCAGTACTTGGTCACCATCTGTGTTTTTTCTTTTCTTTCTGCACTGCCATCATGCTCTGGTGACAGCTCTATCTACTATACCACTGACTTGCTTCATTGTTTGTTCTTATTGCAATGCTACTAACTTTCTTTATTTATAGTTTTTACCCAATTGCCCTTAATTTTCATGTTTAGACTCCCAGATAACATTTTACCATATGAAGTATTCAGGATGCCGCATCCCTGCAATATTGCCGGAGTGTTCTTTACAATTCAGTTTTATTTGAAAAAGCTTAAATTTCCAAATACTGACCAGAAAAATGATTCAGCTGCTGAATTTTACCTATAAAATTGCCAATCTGTAAACCTATGTACAGAATTTTGGCGTCTCACTCATACCATCCCCAAAGCACTGTGCGATACACATCACTATATGATAGTTGTCTCTCGTCACTATATGTGAGTTGTTTCCCGGCAGTGAGGCGGAGCTAAGCGACCTGCGCAAGGAGGTGGAGCTGCGCATGCGCAACAGCGTCGCGCGCGGGCGCACGGTCAGCCACGAAGTCATCAGCATGACAGTGCGAGGGCCTGGGCTGCAGCGCATGGTGCTCGTCGACCTTCCTGGCATCATCAGCGTCAGTTCCCATCTCTATTGGATCTATTTGCCTCTCATAAAATCGAAAGGAGGGGTAAAACTGATAAACGCCCTAATTGTTGCCTATCATTTTATCGAATGGAGGAGTAAAACTTATGAGAATTTCAACTGTTGTTGTTAATTCAGAGTTTAGGTGATTTAGATTAAATTTCTCTGCTCATGAGCCGTTTTTCTCCAGATTTTTGCTTGTCATTTAATGGATAGAATGAAAAGTATTTCCAACATACGCATTAAATGTTGTTGGCGATTCAAAGGGAAATTTTCTGTTGGTGGTTTTAAGGTTGATGCTCCCTGCGCCATCAGTGTCAAAGAAGTTTGGATGTTTCTTTTCATCTATTTGCATGTCATTGATTGCAAACCAAGTGTAATTAATATGCTCATTGTATGTTTTTGGTTGATCATGAAATTAATGCGTTCCCTTGTATTGTACACGCTCAAAGTTCTCCAAATAATTTTCTAGACCGGTCAAGTCACAAAAATTCAGTTGTTATGAGCTCTTCTTCTACTCAAAGTGAGGAGTAGTAGACGTATGGTTGATGTATCAACATCTTCTTAAACAAACTTTAGTGAACATAGAACGTGTGCCATTACATCTTTCTTTCTCTCTTTCTGCGGTAGCGCAATGTTTTAGAGGGAAAAAACACAAATGTTGAACAATTTTTTGTAGTAAATTTCTATACATATTGAGAAGATGTGTATTTCACTATGAGGGCATCACTGTAACAAATTTCTACATACATTTAGAAGATGTGTATTCACAGACGGTGACGAGCGACATGGCACAGGACACCCGTGAGGCCATCCAGAGCATCTCCGAGCAGCACATGAGCAACCCGAACGCCATCATCTTGTGCGTGCAGGACGGCTCGGTGGACGCTGAGCGCTCGAACGTCACGCAGCTCGCCGCTCGCATGGACCCCACCGGCCGCAGGACCATCTTTGTGCTCACCAAGGTCGACTTGGCTGAGGAAAATTTGGCTAACCCTGACCGGGTAAGAGGCTTGGAGATTTTCTGTGTAATAATTCTGTATTGCATTTGGCAGAACTTTATTTCAGTGGACCTAGATGTAAAATTGAGTTGTGCGATTGTCGTTGTTCGACTTACAAATTATAATTTGAGGATAGTACGACATATGATGAAATTAAATGAGCATCATGTGGTTTAACAAGTATTCTATTTTCGTATGGGAAACACTGAGTTGAAGATACATCGAAGTAAAGAAGTTAGGGTGGTAATGAGCCGTTGAAAGTTGAAAGGATGGCACAGACCAAAGTGGGTGAAAATTTTTGGTGAGCTTAGATAGAGTCAGGGCTTGTATTGGCATGCCTGAGTATATGGGAGTGGCCTTGTGGTGCAGAGGTAAGACAGCTGCTGTAGGGCCTTGTGTCTGAGGTCTCACTTAGGAACCATTTCATTGTTGTTTTTTTAGTTTTTTGATTTTGCTGTGTTTGGATGCTGTTTGTAATGGAATGAATTTAGTTTGTCGAGAAAATGTTTCTACTCAACTTGGATTTCGTCATCTTACGTGAAATTTTACATTAGGGATTTGGTAATGCTTAGTAACTAGCGTATCCATGCCTCATAAACTACGATATCAGTGCGCGTCTATTTATCGTTTTGAGTACTAAAATCAAATGTAATCTGTTGACCACGAGCAGATCAAGAAGATACTGGCGGGGCGTCTATTCCCGATGAAGGCGCTGGGATACTTCGCTGTCGTCACTGGCCGCGGCAACAAGAACGAGACCATCGCTGATATCCGGGACTACGAGGAGCAGTTCTTTAAAAGCTCCAAGCTCTTTAGGTTCGGGTTTGGCATGTACATACGCCCGCGGTCCCCTCTTAGTGAGTGGTTGGGGTGGCTAACACATAACATCTTCGGTGAAACCCGTCCAAATTACTTGTTGGATACGCGAAATAATGCCGCGCGATCCTTTCAGAATTCTAAACGACACAGGTTTGTGATTAATTTTATGACCAGTCTGCAGTTTGCAAAGCTTTTGAAGCTTTAGTAGAGATAGACCGAAGTATCATCACGGGGCATATTTGATTATGCTTTAGTTGATATCGGCCAAAATATGACGGTAGTGACTCCTGGATAAGTAGTTGCCTTTAAAGTGTAGCTTCTTTTTAAATTTATATTATGCTGTGCTAAACCTTACTCCTTGCGTAGCTAAATTGTATCATAGAGTAGTTTTGTCTCGATTGTAAGGAGGCTGTCCAATACATTTGGGGAGCAGCGCTGCTATGTAAATGATATAGACAGCAACAGCTCTTATCCATCATCATAAACTTCAGCCCGCTCGTTTTTGAGTATTGATTTAATATTTACTCTTGTTTCTGAGTTCATTGTAGTATTTACTTGTTCAAGCGTGAGCCACGTATAATTTAAACCGTTGTATATTGCTGTTCTTCCAACTTTGAAGAGAAACAAAAGCAATCTGCTGTTACCTCCCAGGGGGAAAATGTGAGGGCCCGAGCTGACAGGTAGGCCTTCTTTTTGTTGAAATAAAACGTTTTTGTTATGTTAAGAAGCATCGTTTTTCGGTTCATTGCTGTCCTGCTTTTTAGCGACTACTACCTTTTTCTTCGACTTTAATCTTGTTTCAAAGTCTTCTTTCTCAACTTGCTGTTTCTATGCCTTTTCTGCATAGAGTACGTATTCCCTTCACTTCATACTAAATAGTGCCTTCTTCTTTCCTCTCTTCGGATCGCTTTTATGACGGATAGGGAGGCTTAAACTAACTAACTATCTAATCTGCTTTAACCTTGCCTCTGCAAGGAAATATTACAGTATAATTAGGCCGTTTTATCAGCATACTTCGTACCATCACTAAGGTTGTTCAGAACTCTTTCTATTTATTTCCTGTTGTCAAATCTTTCTAGTAATTATTTTTTTGAGTGTTTATGATGAGCTCTCCTCTTGGCAATGTTACGTCTCTGTACGATTTTTGTTTGAAATTAAAGAAATTTTTACGAATTCAAAACCTTAGGCAGTACATTTCTAAGAAGTAGTATGAGTAGTCATTAGCTTTTTTTTTCTCTTTGAAGTGCAAGAAAATTCAAACTTTCATTAGTGTATCGCTTCACTTCATTTCTTACATTGTGTTCTAGGAAAGAACGCCTAGATTTTAGTAACGGTTCATTATTGCATTTTGCCCCCTCCAATGGATGCAAGTATTTTATCTCGGTGAATTAGCGCTCCTTGCGGGAATACGTGAAGTCCCGAGGTGAAGGTTGAGTAGGCTTTCCTTGTGCTGAATTAACATAAGTTTTTATTTTTTTATCGACTATTATATGTTTTTAATGTTTTTTTTTAGTCATCAACTTTTATCTTGTTTTACATACTTCTTTCAGTCTTGCATTTCTTTGTGTCGAGTTCATTGACACGTATTGATTAGGGTCTATATTTATAAATGTTCAATCCATTGTTTTTTGCTGTTGAATTGATACTGCAATAGCTTAAAAAGCAAAATCTTTCATCGTACTTTAAAAATCATTGTAGCTGCAGTTGTGACGCTAGGCTAACTCTCTTAAGGGAGTTTCATGGTAGCTGCTTGTGACGATAAGCCAATTTATCCTTCACGTGTGGTTGTCATGCGATGCCTCAGCTGCTCATGTCGCGAAATATTTTTTTGCACTCAGGTCCGGCGGCGTGGTGTCGACCCACCAGTGCACAACCCGCAACTTGTCGTTCGCCGTGAGCGAGTGCTTCTGGAAGATGGTGCGCGATACCGTGGAGCAGCAGGCCGATGCCTTCAAAGCTACTCGCTTCAACCTAGAGACAGAGTGGAAAAATAACTTCCCTAGGTAATAGTTTAGATGTTTAATTAGGAGTGTGGTTGTAACATGTTGGAAAGGGCTGGGTAATTATCTGATGGATAATTATTTTTATTGGCAGGAATGATCGCATTAAATGAAGTTGAACTTGTGTTCTTCAGACCGTCATTGGAATGGGGAGTGAGTTTTGAAACTGATCATGTTTAAATTCGGGTGTGAAGAATATTTGTTTGCGTTCATTTGGAATTCACATTTAATGGCAAATAAGCTAGGCATTGCTTTTATCATAGTTGCTATCAAACACCATGTTTTGTTTGAGCGGTGCGACGATTTTAACCTTGAAACATGAAGAAAGACGTTCATTAACCGTCCCTTGTATTGCAGACTACGCGAGTTGGACAGGGATGAACTGTTCGAGAAATGTCGCGGCGAGATCTTGGATGAAGTCGTGAACTTGTCCCTGGTGTCACCCAAGCACTGGGAGGACGCTCTCTCTAAGAAGCTTTGGGAGAAAGTCAACACTCACGTCTTTGAAAATATTTACCTCCCCGCTGCACAGTCTGACAATTCAGGTGAGGGGTGATTGCATCTTGGTATCCATGCTCTAGTCCGTGTATGTGAATGATGGCTAAGGACGTGATTGGTTAATAATAGAATAATTCTGGAAGTGAATATGAACGAATTTCGATGTTCTACTTTTATAAGAGACCTGCAGCTGGAATAATTAAGCCAGGCTACTAAAAAGGCCTTCAAGTCTTCCTCTTTCCGATTGTTTTTTCCTCGTTTTCAGTACATGATTTTGGAGGCCCTGCCAGGGCTTTTGTTTCCTATCATGGCAAACTTCTGCTTTTAGTGGACTAATACATTCTGATTCCGTAAAAACCTAATCGACTATCAGAAAAAAATTAGAATCTAGGTTCTTTCTAGAAAAATTTTTGTTCTTTAAATGTTTTGAAGTTAGTTGTGTCTTTTGAGTATATGTAATTGAAAACGTTTCATTTCCGTGGTGTTTATTATTATTCTTGTTGGACTTTCTATTACAGGGAAGATTGTTCCTGTTTTTTCTTTCTTGATAGAAAGATGAACTTTTTTCTTACAGACTTAAATTTTTAGGCATGTGTTGGAAACTTAATGAAGCTCTCAAAAGTTCTAGAATCTTTTGTTTTTTATGTACTGAAACTACTTTTATCGTAACAGGCACATTTAACACAACTGCGGATATCAAATTGAAGCAGTGGGCCGACCAGATGTTGCCCCGTCGCTGCGTAGAGATCGGCTGGGACACTTTACAGGAAGAATTCAAAGGCCTTCTGGACGCAGCCAAGAAATCTCGCGACCATGACAACATTTTCGACAACCTGAAGGCGGCGGTTATGGAAGAGGCCATCAAGCGGCATGAGTGGGAAGACAAAGCAAGTGAAATGCTCAGGGTCATCCAACTCAACGCCTTTGAGGATCGTTCTGTACCTGATAAGCCTCAGTGGGACGCGGCGTGTCAGTTCCTCGAGGAGGCTTTGAAAGAGAAAATCGATGCTAATGAAGCCAAGCTGAAAGAAATGCTTGGCCCTGGTAGCTGGGAGCAGTGGATGTATTGGTGTAACCCTAGCGATGAGCAGAAAAAGCGCACTGCTGTTCGTCTCGAGCTAGACAAACTGTTGCAGTCTTCCTACAACCACAAGAACACGCTCACTTACGACGAGCTCACCACCACACGCAAGAACGTGCAGACGACAGGCTATGATGTGGATAACGAGTTCATCAGAGAAACGTGGCATCTTGTATACAGAAGGCACTTTCTCAGGAGAGCACTTGCGAGGGCGTACGATTCAAGAAAAGCATTTTATGCTTACCACCAAGGGCTCGAGAGTGAATTGGGAGTTGATTGCAACGATGTCGTACTCTTCTGGCGCATCCACCAAATGGTCAGAGTGACAGCAAATGCTCTCAGGCAACAGGTCATGAACCGAGAAGGTGAGTGTATATTACTTCATTGTGTCGCTTGTATTTACTTGAATTCACACCAAAGTCTGTCCCTCTGCTGAGGAGGGTTAGCCAACCGATAAGAACCAGATTCATCCCCTCTATTGTCAGATAACTGACAATCATTCACTGTTACGCTCTTATGTCTTCCGGACATCTCTTTCACTACTGGGCCCAACAACACGACGCGGGTTTATCCCCGTCTCTTCCTAAGGGCTCAAAGATCCAAGTCCCATAGAACAGATCCGTATCACATCCTAATTTAAAAAGTTAAGTCATTCTCTCGGGAAGAGAATCCTCGACGTCAAATGCTAATTCAAGATCCATAAGCCCCAAAAACATTTCCCCTTTTGCTAAGGACCTTTCACACACATGTTGCATTTTAAAAATCTGTTCCCTACACCCTCGACCCTGCTGAAACCTCACTGCGTCTCCTATTGCACTATCCGTTTGCTCCCTTATACGATTCCCTAGTACTCCCTAATCATACATCCGTTACCATTCATCATACCAACCACACCCAACAGACTTATACCACTTGAATTGCAGCACTCACGCTTATTCCTTTTGCTCTTATTCAGCAGGATCACTCACGGGCTTCTCCAGTCTATCAGCACCGTATTTTCTACAAAACACAAATTCAATAACCGCACACTGTCTCCCCCGCCTTGCTTCCAACTCTCAGCTCCGACTACGTTCAAACTCGGTGCACCCGACCGCGTTCTTTTCAGAGCTAGCTCCACTTCTACTCTATTGACAAATTCATCATAGCCTCCCCATGCCCCTGGCATTCTCCTTCCGTTATGCAATTCCGACCAATTGTTACTTCTGAGAATTGTCTGTGGATGATTATTGAGTTTGAATTAAATGTAGATGGCAGTGCTGTAGCTTTGGGCCACGTCCCATTATTGCCGTTACTGAATGTGAAGAGAAGAGACTTTGCATTGAAATAGAATACGACTCTGCAGCCACTTGACCGAGGTGCCCAAACAAACATTCTTATGCGGATTTTATGTTGCAGCTCGTCGTTTGGAGCGCGAGATCAAAGACGTGCTCGAGGAGGTCGGGTGCGACCGTGAGAAGAAAGCGGAGCTGCTCGTTGGACGTCGTGTTCTTCTGGCTGAAGAGCTCAAGCGAGTGCGCCAGATACAGGAAAAGCTGGAGGAGTTCATACACGCACTCAACAGTGAGAAGTGAAACCTTTTTTATAATCATCTAGTCAATTGTATGAACGTTCGCTGTGCTATTAGGTTGTTTAGTTGGTTAATTTCTTGTTTAGCAGGCCCAATAGAGCTGCATAGGGTTTCCCTGGGAGGTCGACTCAAAAGGGCTGACAAAATGTCTGGCACTATTTTATGTTAGGTTCTATTAGGGTACTGTGATATCGATGCTCCTTCGGGAGTTACTCTTTTTATTCTCGAACCATTGATGAGCAATACAACGGTTTTCTGTAAACGTTCACTGCTAAAAACTGCTTATTTGTAAGAACGCACTTTGGTTGCGATGAAAACGCTATTTTGGTGTATTATTAATGAGAAATATGTTGGTAAATTTTTAAAATCAATATCAATAAAATAATTCGGGGCAGATTGCTCGTGAAGAACGGACATTTTCGGGATATTAGCGGTCTCCGTAATTGAATATTTTTTTATTTTATTTTTTTTATTATTCATCTTTTATGAGGAATGTCTTTCGAAAACCGCATTCTTCTTGCACACGTTCATATCTTGCGGACAATATTGCATAGCAGTATTGATTAAAATATCTCACTAGATTAGTTCCAAAAATTATCATTAACTAGGGAGAATTTTCGCCCTTTAGTAATGGGTCTGACTACTCACTTTGCAATCAGCTGTGGTAGTTGCTGACTTCTGGGGGTATGTTCTGTAGGAAGGTTGATTTTATTTTATTTCTTGCTATTCTCCCTCCTTCTGGAGGAGAGGCGTTCAGAGCGACCTACTACACGAGTGCTTTTGATTCTTTGTCGACTAAAGGTTTCTTTTTTTTTTTTACTTCTGAAGAGACTCCATGTATTTTGAAATGCTCTTCGAGTGGCTGAACTTTATGTATTGTATGAATTGTAACATGTTTTTTCTTGTTTACTTTCTACTTTACATTTCTTTTTTTCTTCTATAAAATACTGTGCATAATAATTCTGAAGTCAACGGACCATTTACAGTACTGACAATTCAAGTTTTTCTTTACTTCTCGTTGAAATATTCGTTCTTGACTATCGTTATCAAAAGACTTTTTATGGGGCTGATAACCATTTTAGTTAACTGTTTTTTTAATCGAATCATGTTCTCAGTATGTTGTTTGGTTGATTTTGCTGCTCACGACATTTTTTGTTAATTGTCGAACGAGATTTTTTCCATGTGATTTCTGGTTCATAGTCGTTGCGATAGGCATTAATTTGCAGCGGATCGCCATAATTTGACAGCAATTCTTTAAAATCTAACACGCAAAAGGCGGCACACTCAATGAAGGTTTGTGTCGCATTTTCTATCGCGGCCTGGCGCTTTCCAGGAGATATATAAGATTCCCGAGTAGCATTTGAGGACTGAACAGAAACGTGCTGATGCGTTTATTCTTGTCAGTGTATCATGTGAAGTTCACACTCTTCTGTGGCATCCCCAGCTGTACTAGGCAAAAATAGCAACGCTTACTGGAGGCTACTTACTGCATTTTTTTATTATGGGTTAACTGTCAGAGTAACATAGATCTCATCATCCCATTCTTTAATTATATTGGTCGCTTACGAGGCCGGTCTTCAGTGCAACCTAGGCTTGAACGAGTGTCTACTATATTTGTCAACTCAATGCAATATTTCACTTCATTGTAATATTCCTACTGCTTGAACGAAATTGCGAGCAAATGTCGTGGAAATTTGAGTTATCATTTATTAACTGTTTAAAATTAATCTCATCTCTGTCAAAACTCATTCAACGTATACAGGGCTTGCTATGTACGCTTGAGATATATTAAACGACGCACTTGTTTGCTCGTGGTTCTGTTATGTAACTTAGTTAATGGTGTTGCTATGGCGCTGTATTTCGAGGAGGAAATTGTGAGGTCCCGAGCCAATTTATTAAGAGCCTATTCCGAGCCTATTTGTGTTGTATATTCTGGGAAGTCTTCCTTTTGTTAAAACAAAATGTTATTTGTTTTCTTACGGGCCCTCATTTTTCGGCTGTCTTGTTTTTTGGCACTTACTTTTTTTCTTCAATTCAAGTTTCGTGTTTCATGAACTTTTTCTGAACATATGGCTTCTATGCACCGTGTGCATTTATTCCGCGTTTCTTAACCCCATACTTAATGGTGCTCTACGCTTTTCTCTCTTTGGAACGCTTTTGTATTGGTTAGGGAGGCTTAAACGAACTGAGTAATTCAATCTAATCGTGAAGACTGTAAGGTATGATTTCGCAGATAACACATCTTACGCTTCAAACCGGTGACTGCATTTTAAGCACATGAAAAGTATTGTGTTCGCTACTCTCAACGTTGATACAAGATGGCAAATTGGGAGCTTGATACCTGTGAAATGTGCTCACCCGCAACGCCTTTCATATTTATGTGGAGTTCATTCTTAATTATCAAGCTATATCCAACGCGCAAATTTTTTTGGCATCACCTAAATGAGTAACGGACTTAACTGTGACACTGACTTGTTGAACTGTAAGTTACTGCTCTCCACGTGCATATTTCAAGACCGCTTCCTGTAAAAATGTTACGTTTACCTAAATCGCCAAGTGGTGTAAGCGTTAGTAATTTAATACTGGAGTTTTAGTACTAGTCATGAGTATTTGTAGTGTATACTAGCATCCTTTGTGTATTGATGGCATTAATCATTTGCTTTCACTTCGTAAGTACTCAGAAAATGTTTCTGAAATTTCCGCGTGGTCATCGCATGCCAATCAATGCCACATTACGGTGACCACTTGGTCACACGCATTTTTGGATTTCTCTAGTAGGCTGTCACAATTTTTTGAATGCTGTAGTAGAATTGAATGAATTTGTGCATATAGCGTGGATTGTTGGCTTTTTGTAAAATATTTGCGACTGTGTAAATAGGTGTTGTATATTCTGTAACTACAGTCCATACCATTTGCTTCTCTTTCGAGGTCGACAAGGAATGTTATAAAAGTACCACAGCTCCTCTTTCAGGCTCTTATTTAATTCTGAATTTCATGTAATAATGCACTGCCTCCGAAGTAAGATAAGCCCCGACATTTGCCTGTTACTCATATTAAAAAATGTCGACTGCAGTCTAGATCATTCTTACTGATCCTTTTTGAATCGTGAATTATTATGCAGCTGTTATTCTTCATTGGAAGGCAATCAAGGAAATGAATTGTTTGTCAGTGAAAATCCCAAGTTGTTTCTGGTAAATATCTTTTCCGAAATGTAGATTTACTTCGTATACAAAGTGTTTATTCAATGTTTTGGGTAAAATGAAACTGGGACTTCACTTAAATCCTTCAATGATGTGATCATACAAAAATAAAGCTTCTACGTTCATATTACAGCATCGAATGAAAATCACGCATAATAACCTAGTACGGTCACTATTATACATGCATTACTCGGCTATTTGCTACAGAGTTTCCAATAGATCGCTCGTTAAACTTTATCACAAATAACCAATCTTTTAGGCACTTGATATCGCCACTACAGACATGCCATACTATTAATTAACGGAAAGGATATATCAACTCATGCAGTGTATGAGCATTTGAGTCTTACTAACCGCACCTAGCAAACATACCCAACATGACGGCAAAAGCTGTTTCTCCCCGCTCATTGAGATTCTCTAAAATTGGCATAAACTTAACTCGAGATACCTACCCAACATTTCACAGCCAACAAGCACACACAATCTACTTCAAGTACTAACCCGTAATATTTCTAATTAAGCTCCCCTTAATTTTACGCTACAATAATGGAAGCCCCCAAATGAGGTGCCTGGCCCGCTCCCAAACTCAAAACTAAAGATCTAGTTAATATCATAAAATAGCATGCACAAAAGCATCAGATGGGCATTCGATGTTTTAAATACCGATTTGGCAAATATTTTAAGTTATAAAAACGGAGCTGCTTTAAAACACATGAATGACAAGTACAAGCGGAACACATTTCAATTCTGATGGCATTAAGGCAATGAGAGTCGAGTGTCACACACATCTGGGGCAAAGGCACCTAGGCATTAATAGCTTAATAAACACAGTATAAAAGCAAAATTGAGTGCATTTTTAAAATACTTGAATTCTGTGATAGTGAGCGAGTGTCAAGCAAAAGACATAACATTGGTCAAAGTAGAGAATGTTCATGCCCACGTGGATCTTAACTTATCCAGAATCTACGCGCGCTGATGCTCTCTAGCGCGTTGACAGAAGTGGAATGATTGAAACGAACAGAAAGCAAAAGAATGCGTCAGATGCTATTCTTAGTACTTCGACACTATTCACGCCATGCAAATCAAACGAACAAAATACTTAGCACCAAGCGGAACATTTCCTGTAAATGAGCCGTACACTTAATTGCCTCCATCGTATTTTTATCGGTGAGACTGTAAGAGTGTAACTAAGAGAAGACTTTGCTACAGTTACGTAAATATGAATTTCTCCAACTGTATGCATGCAGTCGCTTGCAAGTTAAATTTATAAATAATGTACATTTGAGATAAAATGCAATCTTACAATTAAGTTCATTTCAATGCTGAATTGAGTTGCCTCATGCAACAAATATTTAAACAAACGCATATATCATGTTATCAAAATATTAAATGTTTTCGAACACTAACACAAAAAATGTATGCGTTACTGGAAGACACGATACATCCCGAAATTTCGATGAGATCCGCAATAAAAGTTCACTAGTCCCATAAAAATTGTTCTGTCGTGCATTTGCTAAGCACAATTTACGGATGGATGATAACGATGCTTCAAGACTAACGAAAATGAGATAAATTTGAATTTGCTCAATGGATACGTAAATAGCTTTCGAAACCATGAATACGGAACTATTATTAAACCTAAAAATAAAAGCTATGCCAAGTTCGAAGTGACTCGCTTTTCAACTCGCAAGAATTTGAAAACAAATATTACGGCTGTGTTCGCTGCTCATTACGCACGAACTTGATCTCGCGAGGTTGCCTAATTGTGCAGAAATAAATTTTGAGTGGCACACAATTTCACTAGGTTGAATTGATCAACTTGGCATCCTCTATCACTATAAGAACATACAACTACAATACATTAAGAATATCTATAGTTTCTATAACTCTCTTCTCAGCTGCCAGTTTACAGCAGCATTAAGCTACCTACACTGCATCTCTTAACTTTAAACTTTTTTTAACTGCAATTCACTTTAACATTTGGATAGCAATACTTGGAAAACTGTTCTGGTAGAACAAGAAAAGTTTCAATACGAGTTTTGAGCTCTTACGCTTCAATGTAATGAATGGTAAAGTATCACAAGTGAGAAACTAAGATGCAGCTCTCTCACCCACTTATATCTTCCTCTCGTATGGGTTAACTAATTTTTGACTCGTTAGGAAGCCCAAATACAATAATATATTTAATGTTCATTGTGAAACCACATCAGCGTAGAGTTAAACTACAGACCATGGACACACTTAAGTAGCAGCCATCGTTTCAACCTAAAAGAACAAACGACAAGAACTGTGAAAACAGGAACATTTGCAACTATGCTCAAGTTTGTAAAATTGATAACCAGGTAGTGTAAAAACTATAAAAAGGAGCGACCAATCGAAACCTAGAACGCGCCTTCTCACATCGTTGTTGACCAACCGTTAAGGAGAAAATGGAGATATTTCTGGGGATCAAAATCTCATAAACGAAAGTTGCGTTTTCTTCACGAGAGAATTTAGTTAGCGCCAGGACAGTACGAGCAGCGGTTTGAACTCATGGCTTTAGTTCCAGCGCGATAAACAGCAGAGTTCTACAACAAGTATGAAATTTAATCTTAACTCACTCTACTAGAATGTTATAACTATCCTCAGCCTCCATTGAGCTAGAAGGAGCACATGCCCCCGAAGTATTTATAAACAGATAGGAATAGTTCCCAAAGTTTGAACTGAACTACACGAGCTACAGTTTTGCCCTCAGATTGCAGGCACTGGTTTCAAAATCTCGTAAAAATGGTAACGAACTCTAGAACTTAGTATAGAACTGGAAATGAGCATGCGAGATTTCACTAATACCGCAACCTACGCACAAAAATACCTCAATTCGAGATACGATCTCAGTAGTATTATTTGCCCTTCTTACTCTCCTCATCAGGCCTGAGCGGCAGCGTGAAGAGATACGTCGGTTGAGGCACGCTGAAGAAGTAGCGAGTGTTCATGTGAGCCGTGAAGCCGGCCTTGTTGTACATTTCGCGGGCCTGAAATACATATCAGCATATTAAACTCTGTAGTCTAAGCTGTTCAATACTAAGCTGAATGATCTAAACTGTTCAAAAAATCCTTCAGGTTGAATGTAACCGTAACACTAGCTTGGTCACGAAACTACATTTCAACTCCATAAACTAAATTAACTATGCAACGCAAAACCATTAATACAAAATATATTTGTTCTCATACTCTAGGATAATCTGCAAGCTCAAGTCTAACATCGCTTATGAGTTAAATAGCCACTCGATCAATTCAAGCTAAATTAACCTATTACACCTAGAGCAGTTCACGTATCAACACAGCGAATCAAAATAACATGAAAATAAGAGTTTCGTTCACCATTTATTACTTTCATTTTAAGCAGGCCATATTCACAGTGGATTAAATCCTGATAAAGTGAGAATTTTCAAAGGAATTGGGAACCTCACAACAGACACAGAAAATCCTATCACCGTAGCAGCTCCCTAGCCAAGGATTCACTCAATATTGAAAGGATGTGCCGTGCAGGATTTGGGAACAGTTCAATATACTGGTTACGATACTCGGCAATTTAAACAATGGATTTACGATAAGCGCACATTATCAGTTTGCCCAACATATTTTTCTATCCTTCCCCTGGACATTTAAGGTTAACTCTACCTCCACTTCATCTTATGCATGGCGCGGGCAGTTAGACATACTTTGAACTAGAAAGGTCGTGCTTCGATCCCAGTTTGTAATCTGCGATACTTTCAAGACCTCTCATGCTAAAACCAAACAGAGGAAACAAATAGCAGAGGTTAAAGGAGGACTCTACTACTCACTGACCTTGCTCTCCACTCACCCTCCCCGTCAGTTTGAAAACTGAAAAACAATTTCAACAACTCAATTCTCATCACGGAGAGTTCAATAAAGCTATTTCCACTAACCTGGTAATGGCAGTCTGTGGTGAGCAGCTCGATCCCCTTGTACTGGTGGCGGCGGGCGAACTCTATGGTCAGCTCAAGGAGGTTAGTGGCGATGTTCCTCCTGCGGTAATCTTTCTTGACCGCCATCCGCCTCAGCCACGCCTTCCTCACGTTGTCAGAGTTGAGGCTGTGCGTGAGCGCGATGCAGCCCACCACCGACCTGTGCTTGTAGTCGGCCAAGTTGATGTCTCGGCGGTCCAGCTCTTCTTGTGTTATGAACTCATACAGTACCTGAAAAAAATCCAAGTTAAATATAGCATACAAAGCAAACGTCAAATCAAGCATTTGTCCATCACGCTTAAGCTTTTACAGCTTAGTTTACTTGGAAAATCGGTCGATTAAATTTGCAAAGAGGAAAATTGAAGATGCTGCAAACAAATTTTTTCCTAATCTTTCCGATACATAACACCTAGCAGAGCAATTTGACCTACAACTGTAGTTTTCAATCTTGTTAGAGGTACTGAACCCCACAAGTTCCATGCATGCATTCATCAAACCCTTCGTAGATGGAAAAATAAAATATGTTTTTCTTCTGATTCAAAACATGAGTATTTAACGATATACTGTATTAGTGTAGATAGAAACTGTACCATGCCGAAACCAGAGGTTCGACTCACCAAACCCAGGTTAAGAACCACTGACCTAGAACATGTACTCAGTTGGACGTACTTTTTTGGTGATGTTGAAGTGAGCAGAGAGCTCGGAGCCCTCCATGAAGTCGTAGACCTCGGCAACCCAAAAGCCAGTGTCCTCTTCCTGCTGATACACCTGCGAGATGTTGCTCAGGTCGCCGTGCAGCTCCATTACCTGCACACACACATTCATTAACCCCTAATCCACAAGCCATATATGGCACACTCACTAAAAATGCTAGCAACAATTTTTTTCTCGTCAAATTTGTGCCCTATTGTTATTTTTGAAGCTTTCTGCTGAAAGGCAATGTTGTCCCCATTTTGATTTTGGTGATAACTTGATGCCAGTGTCAGTTTAATGACAGTGGTAGTAATATGAGAAAACATGTTAAAAAATTTAGGCTGAAATGAGTTAACATTTAACTCACCATGCTAACCTAAACCATGCTTTTATTGTTCCACAAGAGAGTGAAAACACGTGCCTTTTCTCTCTAGAATGTCCTAAGCATGTACATTTAATTATTCTCAGAAAACCTGGGTAACAGCAAGAAATTTGACAAACATGACAAAATATTTTATTCCTAATTATCAGAAGCATCTCTTAATCTGCATTACGCCTTTGAAAATAAATTTTAGCAGCGTATTACAATGAAAAATACCAATTCACTACAGACCACCATAAATAAAGAAATACCGTTGGAATCCTGTCTAAAGCACTACTGTATCTCCCATATCAACTCATTTTCCCGATAGTATACAAAATTTAGAATATGAAGATTGATCATGGATACATATATTTTTAGAGACAGAATCCAACAACCAAGTTGGTAACTCCTACAACAGTAATGTCACTCAATTATGCTACGAGAAACCTCCGAAGTAAATGGCAGACCTTCAATGCGTGAGCAGCATAGATGACGAAGTACAAGACAGCCACAGCAACAGGCACCAGCGTCACACACCAAGTCAGTGGAATGCTGAAGGCTATGAAACCAACCGCAATAGCTAGGAATGCCATCTGCACAAAAAAATGGAAATCGAACTCAGCTCTATTAGAAGATTTCTATATTAGTTCAAGACAACTTGGCCACAAAAAAGGTGATCTGAAGAGAGCAAAGAGAAAGGACCACTAGGTATGAACAATAGAAAACAAAAAATCTATGCACAATGTGTGTTCCCACACACGATACCTTGCGCATAGAAACAGCTAGTTGAAAAGGAAGAAGAAACAAAAAGATAGAAAAGAAGACATGAAAACTGGCAGAATTAAATTGGGCACGAACGACGGAAGTCATCAAAGCATATCGACGGCTAAGGTACCTAACACCATCTCCCTTTGGGGCGCTAGTCTCCATAGCATAAGATGGCCAAACCAAACTAACTTGAGCCTATTGCTTATCCCATGGCTCCATTGGAAAAGATTTATGAAATAAAGTTCATTGCACTAAAAACGGAAATATTTTCTCTTGCTGAAATTCTTTGAATATTTTCTCCAGGCACCCACGTATATCAAATGTGGAGCAATTGATACAACAAGCATCAAACAGTGTTTCCATTTCTTAAGATCTCTAGACATCCTGCAATTGAACAAGAAAAAATGCACAACAAATGGGAAAACGTTAAAGCAAAAATTCACTGATAAGATACAACGGATGCCTGATCACAAAAAAAAGGAAACATGGTTGATTAATAAATATTATAAGAACTCACAGCAAATTTTCAATAAGTGATGTTAAACCTACAGCAAGAAACTGGGTGTTCCCAAGCGGGCACCAAAAAAGTCATACATAAAGATATCAATTTTAAAAATAACAAGATTCTCACACAATTGATTACAAAAAATAATTATCCCCGTTGTGGTACGATATTTGGGCACTACAATTCGAACACTGATCGGGTATAGGTATTAAAAAATCAGACACTGACCAACAGACAAGTCTTCTTTGGCATCACAACCTTACACGAATTAAAAATTAACCTAGATAATGTCCTATCCAAGGACGAGGCTAGCTTAACGAGTCTCTTCCAGTACCGTAACTTTAAATTAACGCACCGTCATTCAGAATACTATCAAATTTTCATAATCGGAAAATAAAATTTGTCACCTGCAGGAAAATCTCTGAGAAAAGAGCTTTCATGAAGTAGTCCACCATGGGCTCCATGGTCGCGTCATTCATAACTTTCTGTAAGAAATAAAAGCTGGTGAAATAAAAAGCCTAGGTAAAGTTACACTATTTGAATGATCAATATAAATAAGGGCAGATTATTTGTACAATAAACATTTAAATTTCTAAGAAAATACAGACGCACGTGATATCGAAAGTAGTGGTATGGATCTTGGGCATTTGCATATATCTATATTCTTCTGAACCCATGAACATGACGATATAAGGTCGTGATACAAAAAAATTATTGAACAAAAACCTACTCCCACTGATGCATGTGCACCAATTACAAAAAGAGGTTGCTGAATATTTCCTTGAAACTGCAAAATTCAGAAAAAATGTTTGCAAACCTACTTGCACAAGCAACGACAAAATGGATTTGATAAAACCAATACTTGAATATTTAGAAATTAGGCTTCAAAGATTGAGGGCGCATTTGAAAAACTTTCAATATCTTCCAAAATGTTACAGCTTCCTACAGCAATTGAAGAGTAGGAATCTGTTAAATGTACAATAATATGTAACTCAAAATTTCATTTACTAAAAATGATCAAAATCCTATTATGTTAAGGAATTACAGCCTTAAATGCATCCCTTGCCCTGGAATGAAAGAGTTCTTCGCAAACATTTGAAGCCTGACAACAGAATGCTGTTTAATGTTCACTAATGTAACCCTCTTATAGAGCAGGCTAAGACGACAATGTTTCTTTACCTTGATAGCAAATTCATCTTGTTGTTTGAAGGGCCTCAGGAGACAGAGGCCAGGTTTCATGGGCTTTGTAGATTCATTAAATTTTTCTTCATTAGCAGGCAATAGTGGTTCTTGCTCTGATCTGTTATCCATGGCTTAGGAATATTTAGCGTACAGAATTGCTCCTCAGTTGCTTGATCGCTACAGCAAAAAGCTCTGAATCCGGTAACTTATTCAAGTTCAGTGTATCTAAAATATGCACGGTGGAGAAACATGAAGTCGATTAGTAATTTTGAACACTAAGGCATTTCATTCACAATTTCAAGGAACTGAGCGGCTAAAAAATTTTATCATTACAATTTTAAAAATACCCTAGCCACTACAAAAGCGATTTCTAACATGGCGAAGAGAAGAGACCATGTTGCATAAAGTGAAGAAACCGGCCAGTCTAGGCACAAGACGCATTCCCACACAACATTCCAAGCACATATGAACAGCACGTCAAGTTATATTAAAAAAGTTAATTTAAGCGTCACTAGCCACAACAAAAGTATCCTATAGAGAGGGAGATTAGATTATATGTTAGTTTAAGCATCCCTAATCACTAAAAAAAAAATTTCAAAGAGAGGAAGGAGGAGGGCACCATTTAATACGGAGATAAGGGAATGGGGAATCTATACAAAAGGGTCATAGAAACAGTAAGTTGGGAAAGAAGTTCATGAAACAAGATATAAGTTGAAGAAGAAAGTAGTAGGTGCTGAAAAACAGGACAGCAGTGAACCAAAAAAAGATGGTCCTCACCATAGCAAAAAAAAACCTGTTATTTCAACAAAAAGAAGGCTTACCTAACCATCAGCTCGGGCCCTCACACATTTCCCCCTGGGAGATAGAGTTCAGGGAATGCGGAATCTATACACATGATGCACAGAAACAGTCAGTTGAGAAAAGAGTTCATGAAACAAGATAAATGTTGAAGACAAGAGCAAGCGTTGAAGAAAAGAGTGAGTGTAGAAGAACAAGACAACAGTGAACCGAAAAAAAGATGATCCATAACAAAAAGAAAAGGCTATTCTATTTCAACAAAAGGAGTATCTAACCTTTAGCTCGGGACCTCATATACTGCCCTTGGGAGCGCTAATTCCAATTGAAAAAGTAGTTGCTTTCCCCTGAGGGGGAGTGTTCACTTGGTAAAAGTGGGTTACAATAGCACCCACCTACCTCCTACAACAAAATCTTCAGACACCTTGTGAAAGAAATGGCTGAGCGCTGGGGGGTCGCCAAGCCCCTTAGCGGGATTCACGTCACAAAACTCGAGTAAATGCGAGTTTTTACAAAGCGTGTAATCCCGCCGCTCTGCAGTAAATTGAACATCCATTCTCAACCTTTCCTCTATCATTGACCCACTCGGCTTTACATATTAAATACATAAGGCCGAAATTCATCTCAAAAAGATGTAAATTTATCCCTGGCGGAGAACCTCTGAATTAAAATTCTTGGTCGTAATCCTGCCGCCCTGCAGTGCATTATATTAGGTATTTTCTCGTAGTCACGCTGGTGAGCAGTACATTAAATTAGGATATTAAATTGTAATACAGCCGGTCTGCACCGCATTGAATTAGGATATCTGGTCGAATGAAAGTTCGTCATGAAAATTTTTTGAAGACTGTTTGTTCATGTAAAACTTGAATCATAGCATTCCTCTGAGCTGTTGTTCACGTCGTACAGCTTCGTTGGATTTCATTTGATTTATTTCAAGATCTTAATTTATTTTCAAGTTTTTAAGTAGTTTAATTCATTTCGAGTGTCCCCGCTCACAAATCCTATTTAACTTAGAAAGTACGCAAACACATTTCACTAGCAATTGGCATGTGACTGCAAAGATTCCTTCAAACCATTCCAAATATTTGATTTTTTCACTAGCAAGGTTTTGCTGTTCTTATTACCTGCAGCATTAGACCCACGGTCAAGTCCACACATTGAGTTGAAAAAATATGCTGATTTGAAATTACCTGTGGCATTTATTTACTTAATCTTTTTCATTTTATCAAGGTTCAACATTAACTTCAGCACTCATTAAAGTGATTAACTCAAAACCGTTCATAATTTTGAACATCTTCCAATTTTGAACACCAAATGTGGGCAACTCGTGCCAACAAAATTGGTTTTAATGCTCACTAAATGAATAAAACGTTTGCTGTCGTATTATTTGTAATCGTTCTGTATTATGCAGTCATGGAACTCAAATTCCAGAAGCACAAACCTACTAAAATTGCAAGTGGAAACCGCATGTCACGGTCCTAACTGAAAGCGTGCAGGTGTATCTTTACAAACTAAGTTTTTGACACATAAAACGCTTGTTAAACGTATCTTCTCACATGGAAAAAAAAGCTGCCAAGATCGTGACACACGCACAGTTAAGAGGATGTTCCTTTTCACAAAGCACACCACGCAACGAAATCAACAGCGATCACAATTCTACGCCAAGAACAAGCATTCAACACGCACAACAAAAGAAAAAATAATTACTAGAAATTATTAGCACACTCGAACAATTCGAGCACCTAAAATTCGAAAGATTCTAAGGCATATCAAAATTACATCAGCAGTACTTTATCCGAACTTATGAAAAATATGTAGGAAACATTGAAAAGCAACAAACGCGAGCCTGATTTTTTATGCATAGAATTTAATATTATGAAAATAGTACATCGAGATACATAAATTTTATAACATGTTAAATAGTCAAAGAAAAAGTCAACAATACATGGCAAATTCATCAAAACTCATTCATGCATCATTTGAGCTTTTAATTTAGATAAAATAATTCTAAAGGTCAAGGGCAAGCATAGTGCTGCATGATTTGAATCATTTGAAGTTATACTGTCAGGTCCTTGGAACGTACGACATTTGGGAAACTTTGGAATATCGGTAACACTATGGAAAAATTTCCGGATGCACACCTAAAGTTGAGGTAAAATACACTCCCAGGTACAACTCTTGGGAAACCTGAGAATATCGATAACACCCAAAGAATTTCTGTACACCTAAAGTTAAGGTACAAGTCCTTTCACTGATGGTGACAACACGCTAACGCTCACTGAGGAGCTGATAATATTGATGAGGAGCGGTGAAATTGAGACCCACGTCTACTCCCAGGCACAACACTTAGGAAACTTAATATCGATTACACTGGAAGAGTTTCCGTATACCTAAAGTTGTGGTAGGAGTCCTTTCCCTGGTGATGAAAACACACTAACACTCACTGAGGAGCTGATAATATTGATGAGGAGCGGTGAAATTGAGACGCACGTCTACTGGGTTGAGCGCGCGGCGTATCCAGGTGCCGGTGAGGCCAGCAACCAACGGTACATCAGCAGAATCTTTTAGGGTATCCAAGTCTGAGGCACATGGATCAAGTTTGTCTGTTGTCTCAAAGTGACCAGCAGAGGCAGATGGGGTGAAGATATTGAAATTCTTGCAAGATTCGTGTTTCGGCCCAGATGAAGATTTTTGGGGAATGAAGTTGGAAGAATTAATGCTTCGAGCTGATGATTCGTTATTAACTTTAGGCTTTGGAGACGAATCACTATATAAAATGCCCTTTGAACTAATTTTACTTTTTGAAAAAGAAACGTTCTCGAAATTGTTAGAAACAAGACTCTTAGTAACTTCTGTTACCAATTCTGCATCTACTTCTGTTTTCCTTTCTGATAAAAGTGTAATGCCTTCATAAGACCTCTTGTTTGTTGAAAACATATTAGGCCTTAAATTCATGTTTTCTCTGGTTGAAGGTGATGCTGGACAAGGAATACCCTTATTTTCGATTTCCAAAATTTCAAATGGAATAGAGTTTTTCTCTACGTTTAAAAATGAGGACGAGTTCGTACCTTTTTCCACAACCGATGACAGTGATGTAGACAAAATGTCTCCTGGATTCCTACTTACTGACGATATTGGATGGTCGTTCAACTTTGACCCAAAGGCAACGCAAGCTCGAGTTTCCAGTCTGGGTAATTTTTTGTTGGCAGATCCATCATGGTACGGCATGTTTTCTGAAGTGTGTTGTGCGGTTGTCCTACCAGCACAGCGAGATGATCGCTTACATTTTTTTGCAGTTAGCTTTGAATCAAAACTATTCCTTTGCTTCTCTAAACCAAAAGCTACATTTATTTCTTGGGCTGGTTCAAAAAAACTCCGCGTTCGACAGAGCAGCTTTCGAATTTTGTTTTTGGAGAACGTTTTCAAGCTGCCAGAATGAGCCACTTCTTTTATACTCTGGATATTTACTAATGGCTTACGTTCTGAACATTTTACAATTTGACTAGCTCCAGCCGTGCTTAAATATCCCGAGTTCAACACAACTTGACGTACCTTTCTAGTATTTTTGGAATTAATACTTCGAGTAGTAGAACTAATGTTAATACGACTAGAAACATCTGGCTTGTTATGCACCAACTGCAAGGAACCTTCCTGTTTGTTAATAGAGTTTCTGATTGCAGTACTCGATGGTACATTGGCAACAGCACCTGAAGCCCTTGACTCCTGATCTTCAGCACCCCTTCCATCGATTGAGTTACTTACCTTCAAGTTTTGCACGTTCTCTTCATTGGTCACACGCTCGTCCCCTTTAGGAACAGAATTTTTGTGTGAAGGAACAAAGTGGCTACGAATATTCGATTCAAAAGATGCTGTATCAAAGCCAGTAGAGCAGGACTGAGATGACGCAAACATATCTGGACTGGTACTTCTTAAAAAGTTTTGCTCAGTGGAAGAACCAAGTGAAGGAAAGCATGATTTGGAGCTAGATTCATTCAAGTTCATCCAAATTACAGAAATATCCTCATCGTGTGTGAAGATATTTTGCCGACTGATATTCTCAGAACAGCTATGACAGCTTATTTGAGTAGGTGACTTCGATAAAAGACAAGAATTATTTACCCCTAGTTCATCATTGCCTGAAGAATTTGAACCCACAGATTGGGAAATGTATTTTTTTGACCCGAGCAAACACGATGTTTTTATAGGAGGAACTGAAATGTTATTACTGCCTCCGAAATCAGTGACAAAAATATGTTCAACACAATCGCTAACTTTTCTCAGTGGAACAACCCTTTTGCTAAAACTACGGTGTTCACTTTCCTTGGAGGCTGCTGACATGCTTGGATGTTTTAGGTTAGATGAACAATTCGAGATACTTGAACATGTTTCAGTAGCACAGTAAAAGAAAGCATTCTTCAAAACGTTCGTGTTGTGAATTCTACCAAGCTTACTGGTTTGATCAAATAGGAAGGAATTTGTGACTAATCGCCGATTTAATTTCTTTCTAGGATCTAAATGCACCTCCTCATAGTCACTCGAAACGTGCTTCCTCTTAGAAGAAGAATTACGAGATCGGCGGGTGATTTTTTCAGAATCATTTTTCTTCAAATTGGACGGAACATCCGTTTGAGTCCGGTCAGTACTGCAACATATAGCTAAACCTTCAACAAGAGGGACCTTCACAGATTCAACTCCTGCAATCAACTTCTTTTCATTTGATGCTGAACACACATGAGCAGCATTTATTTCCTCATTGCCCTCATTAGCTGGAGTTACAACTTCACCAGTCTCTGATGCAGCTTGATCGAGTAAGACAGCGAGAGTCAGTCTACAAGCAAGGGAAGCATGACCATCGCAGGCCACTCTGATGATGTTCCGACGAACATTGGGGCAGCGAACACCACACGCCAGCAGCACTCGGTCCAGCGAGGCTGACTCGGGAAATAGTGGCTGCTCAGTCTCAGAAAAAGAAGAAGGAATAGGATGCGAAGTGGTCGACCATGACAGAGAAGTGGCACAACTTTCATGGGGAGAACCAGCGACTGACTTAGAAGATGAAACGCATGATAAACGTGGAATAGAAGATGTAATAGAAGATGCAGGGCGAGAATAGTGGCGTGAAGTTGAAGATAATGAGCTTGGATAGGAAACACTCGGGGGAGAAATTGGCCTCATGATTGTATGAGAATGCGGTAATGGTGAAAGTGATTGTAAAGCTGAAGATGAAGTTCTTGATTCACCTACGTTTCCAATAGAACATGAGCCCTGTTCACAATGGGGAGAAAATGAGGTTTTCTTCACGGAAATAAGCTGCTCTTCTTTACATAATCCTGTCCTCATTTCCTCTGTGTTTGAAGCCAATAATGATTCAGATGCTACTGAAGAAAAGGTTGAGGTCTCTGAACTCATTTTAGCTGCCATTGAAACTTGTAATTCATCAGACAATTGAAGGCCATACTCCAACCCTGTTGAAGTAGCAGTACTAACTGACGATTTAGTATCTGTAAAATTAAAATGCCTACTAGGAACCTCTATCAAAGTGCTTTGACGATGAAGTCCAGCTTCTATTTGGTCATTCATACTAAAAGAGTCGCACCGAATTAGTTTTTTAGCTTTTACATTGACCTGATGTTTAGATCGTCTGGGTGTAAGAGAACTGGAGTCCATTCCAGATACAGGATGTATGCCGACTTCTTGCAAATCTTTCGCATTTTGAGACGAATTTTGCAATTCTGAAAGCATTTTAGTTACATCATCAGAAGCACTTTTACCAGCATTACCAGACACCCCACGCACCACAGGGTGCGAATTAAATGTAAAATTGGTCGCCGCTACCCGCCTCAAACTAGACCAAGGATGTTTGGATTTGGATGCCTCAGCAGTAGCACCAGGCAGCTCAGATGAGCGCGATGCCATACTGGCGACTACAGCAAAAGGACATCCCCCACAGTCGCCAGGCTGAGCTGACATACTCTGAAACAAAACATTTTTGTTGTAACGCTGGCAGGTAATTTGTCTGATGCCCTTCACATAATTTAAATTCGTTTTTTAAAGTTATGATTCAAAATCAAAAAGTGTAAAAATTATGTAACATATAAAGAAGGAAGATTTTTAACAGCTGCTGTATGTTTTTATTCCTGCATTCTCAGGGTGATCAGCAGCATAACTAAAGAAAACTTTTAAGCCTCACACACAAATAACATCGGTGCTAATGTACTGTCTTAGCTTTTGGGCATCTAAAACACGCCTCAAGTAGGCAAAATTTGACGATAGCTTTAATTTGGCCTCTGACTGCCATCTGAGGTTCATGAACACGTCCTTCAAAAACAAATCAAGGGTCACTTTCTACACTCGTACAGAACGTTTTTCCTGTAGATTCTACGTTTGATGTCAAATTTTTCTTAAATCGTACTATTCTTGATTTCGTGATCTGAGAAAAAATTCCACGCTTCACCTATTTGAAAAATTTTACTTAATTCATTCAAGTTTGTCCCGTGATCAGTTTTCCAATTCTTTCCTATGTTCTTAATTTCAACCTAAGAAAGGGCAGTGCTGTATTTCCTATCTGGACATAAAAACTCATTTTCCCTAATTCAATTTAATCTTTAGAAGGAATGATCTACTATTCATCTTTTATTAATAACTAATTAATTAAAATTACACTTTCATTCATAACTGCAACAACACAAGATCGCAGTTAAAGCATCAGTTCGCACCTCCTCGGCAACAGCCAAAATTAGCAATGTTTAGAACAAGATTACGCATCACGTCAGGCTCACGCATGCAATTGCATGGCATAAAATTATAAAATTTCACGGCAAAAAATTATAAAATTTCACGGCAAAAAATTATAAAATTTCACGGCAAAAAATTATAAAATTTCACGGCATAAAATTATAAAATTTCACGGCATAAAATTATAAAATTTCACGGCATAAAATTGAAGAAAGCAGGTCGTGAGAACACTAGCTAACCAACTCCTATTCTATGAACCAGTACTTCTACCTCCGCGATGAATGTCCTAAATGTGAGTAAATGTATAATTGTTATCATTACCTATAAGGGACATTATTTCAAGGAAAGTAATAACGAAGTAGACCGTTGTCTCTTAATACACCGCTTGATAAGAAACAACAAAGAGAAGACCATTCATTCTTATTACCTACACTTATTGATGAAGAGCCCATAATGTGGACCAAGAAGCAAGAGCTCATCAAGTCACCTGCAGGTGATGACAGGAGTGCGGCACGGCAGCTCGCCGCCTGCCCTCTAGCCCGTAGAGGTGCCTGAGACTGTAGACGTAGCGGCCTCCGTCCTTGGCCCAGTGGTGGTCACAGGCACTGTGCTCGTGTGCCGCCGCCGTGTAGTGCCCCTGCCAGAACCTGTAAACGGGGATAAAGGCAAATAAGAACCATGTCGCTGTAACAGGGACAAAGGCA
>JACJUY010007978.1:0-30844 GCA_014220935.1 Platorchestia sp. MABIK
CCAGTGTCTATTAAGTAGTTAATACGTTTCGTTACACCACCATATTTGGTTGTAAGAGCTAAAAGAGGGCCCAACCTAGGACGTGCCATCAACCGTCAGGTCGATGTAGCATTAAGAACACCAGTTTCAATGAATTTAGGACATAAAGGGCTAACATGAGTGTTAGCTTTGCACAGGGAACACAGATATGGGAGACCCTTAACCTTGGAAGGACATGCACTAGACAAATGCTTGCAACTCAGACAGATAGTACAAAATTTCAATGCACCAGCCCGCTTCACACGCTTCTCGTGCGAATTGAATCGCCTACATGAAAACGAAGCATGGTTAGCCTGGTTACAGAATCGACATACCTTAACAACAGGCGGCTTACTAGGCCTAGGTGAATGTTGCGTTTTGTCCCTAACCTCAGTCCGGGTCGCCACTTCTACCTCCCTACAACGAAATACACGTGCCGGTTTAGAGTTGCTATTTGTTTCAAGAAGCGAAAGCACTTTGTGCGCATTCTCAAACATTTCTAAAGAAAATAAACTCGCTTTAGAATAGCGCAGGAGTTCCAGCAGAAAAAAATCAGGAAGTTTAGTTTTAATGACAGCAGAAAGGAGAAGGTTTCCCGATTTCTCTCCCGAGAAATCCAAACGCAGCTTGGAAAGCTCAAGAAGGCGAAACTTAATCTTAGATAGGAAATAATTTATTTCGGCTAGACTCTGAACACTGGGACAGCTAAGAACCTCATCAAGAGCTAATGAGATTAACTTATCAGCATTAAGGAAGTCTAGCTTGAGCAAGGCCCAAGCAGACTGAAAACTAGTCTCTTCATTAGGAAGTCCCTCTATCAAACTGAGAGCTCTCCCTTGAAGTGGATTTTTAAGGAAAATGAATTTTGCCTTTCACTCATGCTAGGATTAGCTTGAAGGGCATTAGAAAAAGACTCCTGAAAGTGAAGGAAGTTAAAGGGGCAGCCTTCATTGTCACTGAATTTTTTCAGTGTCAACTGAGGAGCTCTAAAGATATTTAAAGGTGCATCAGAAGGATAAATCTTAGACACAGAAGGTAAACCGGTATCACTAGAGTTCAACATCTGGGAAGCGGAAATTAGTTTTTTAAGTGCTACAATTAACTCAATCACCTGAACCTCGTACTCTACCATCCTAGCTAGTTCCTCCTCAGAAAACTCATTAATATCAATAGGAATAGTAGAGGACAATAGTCTAAAGGACTGCAACAGTCCACTCAACTGAGGGATAGCTTCAACAAGAAAGGCAGTCTCACAGCTAGGTGAAAGTGTTTTTTTAAGAGAGGTAATGGTACATTTTATGCCCCGCAATTTAATGCTTAAGGCTAAGGCAGTATATTTTTCAGTTTCCATAATCAAATCAAATTTCACTGCTTATCAGAAAAAGGAAAATTAACAGAGTCACGTCTACACCCTAAAGTGGACAAGTTACATCCCTTCAAAAATCATAGAAAAATACATTAATGAAAATAGAAATACACAAACAGTACATTTTCCCCCCCAATTACACTTTTTAGTTTTACACCATTTCTATTTTTAACGTTTACACAATAAAGTTTTTTTTTTAATGAATAGTTAACTATATTTTTTAATGAGTGAACCTAATAAAGGTTAGACGAGATTCAACAGAGGCCAGAACCTGTAAGAATTATAAGGTTCTAAAGCAACACAATAACAAGGAACCTCGACTAACAACGCAACACCGGTTTCACTCGTCTTATATCTAATGAGACTGAGACCGGCCCTCGCTACTCCGGACAACGGCTTTAAGTAGAACAATTTTTTTTAAGTTATCACAAAACGTTTTTTTTTTGAAAAAGAAAAGGAAAAATTTAAGAAGAGAATAGATAGATTCCAGAATTTAACCTGTCGAATTCTAGCCAAGCTCCTACCATCACTAAATGACGCTGAGATCTAGCCGGCTGAATTGCCTTTTTAGGCAAAACTGCGCAGAAGCAGCAAGGCTTACAACTATAATTTTTGAATAAAATTTGTGTGCTTCCACCCGACCCAGTGGACACTAACCCCGAATTAAC
Source organism: Platorchestia sp. MABIK (assembly GCA_014220935.1). Classification (NCBI taxonomy): domain Eukaryota; kingdom Metazoa; phylum Arthropoda; class Malacostraca; order Amphipoda; family Talitridae; genus Platorchestia; species Platorchestia sp. MABIK. The sequence continues at coordinate 2,053 of JACJUY010007978.1, forward strand.
GGGCCCTACTGCACACAAATTACCTGGCACCCATCTGGGTCCGGTAACGCTGAAATAATGATAATTAATGACAAGCGGAACATGACTAGCTTAGGGGCTCACCTGAAGATTTCGAAAATTATGTTCAGGCGAACACTCTTCAATGCAGCCGGCTGTCGAGGACGCAAGAGTCCCCGGTAGCGAGGGTCGGTTTGCTGGAGTGCCGCGGAGCACAAAGAAGATGAACCCGCGCTCACAGCTTAGTTCAGTCTGACGTGTCGACCTCTGGCAGACACGCTCGTTAGCTTGCCCGAATCCGTTGCTATGGCTTGGGACTCGTAATCAAGAAGAGCAGACGAACGTTTTAGTGTTTGCATATACGTTTTTCGCCGAAGATGTGAGGAACCCCGCCATTGCTCCGCTTAGTCGTAAATTACCAGCGTTATTAATTTTTAGGCTGATTAAGAGGATCACAGCCCAAGAACCTTTTTGCGGAAGGCCCTTAAATCTGCATTACAAAGTCTGCAAAGGACCTCTGCGTTCGAGCAATGGCTAGAATTTCGACATTACATAACGATCTCAAAACTCACAAGATTAATCAAATCCTTCATTCATTTTTACGTTATAAATGATCGGAATATAATAATTTTCTTTCATTTGTCTTGGAAATCTTGATTCTTCGAACCAAAGCTAAGTAAAATAGGTGATGCTATCATTTACTTAAATTGCAACTTTTACGTCACGCGTCGCACAGAAGACTGGTTGAATGATTTATAAAGATTTACTATAAATTTAAAACTATTTGATTTACATATTTATTAGAGAAATAAAAAACAGAAAGAGAAGTTAGTGCGGAAATGTCAGAATATATTTTCAAAATAATTATTACCGCAACTGCAAGCCAGGACCATACCGAAACGCTGTTAACTTCCAGTAAAGTAGAGTTGTAAGTTGAAAAAATGTATTATTTTAATGACTGTCCATAAACCATGTACGTATAAACAGCCAGTTATCTGATGAGAATCAACTCATTTATGTGTTTGATTCAAGGTTTAACCATCGTTTCCGCTCAGTCAAGCGATTATGGTAGAAAATTTCAGTGAAGTTAGAATGCAAGCGGCATCACAAAGGCACAGAATTTGAAAGCCTCGAATGGCGCAGCCTGCCACTCTGGCACAAGAAGGCGTGCGAGTAAGCATAACCATGAGACGACAACTCCTCAACTTTTCTGACTGGGAATTGCAAGTTTGCTAGAGAACTGCGCCAATTATTTTTACAACATGCAGGTGAAAATGCTTTGCACCGCCTTACCCTGGCAACCATTGCACAAACACTGTACATAGGAATATTCAATGTTTACAAATCGCAAATAAAGCCGTCGGTAGCTCAATCCCTATTCCTCGGTCACTTGACATCCCACAACAGGTATACAATTTACTATCCTAATAGATATCGTAATGAACACGGGAACAGCTTTGCAGCAACACAGGGAAATACCATTATGTCAGAAAAGATCCAACAATTAGGTAGCGTTTAGCTACACCGAGAAACTTTTCGCAATCCTGACAACAGAGTCGGTCACCAATGTATCTGGCTGTTGCAGTGCATTCTTAAGCATCACACAATACAATCCATTCCACAGCACCCTCCTAACCTTGCTATAAAACAGTCAGTGTATTTCAGAAGAAAATAGATTACTTTCTGCCGAGTGCTCAGTCACGTTAGACGATTGTTAATGAAGTGGCGGATGGGGCCGCCGTTCAGGCTACATTAAGGCAAACGATCACGCGAAAAACAAAACAGTAAAGTAAATAATGGTGTAAAATAATGTTAACAGAAGCAGGCCAGAAAAATAGGCTGCCTGTACAGATAATAAACAACGATTGATCGTAGTAGCAACTGTAACCTTCATTACCAGCTACCAGCATGGAGACCCGATCATGGAAAATAAAGTTGGACTGCATCCACACTGGCAACCCGCACGCCACTCGATGATGGGCATCTCATGGAACACGGAGCAGCTTTGAAATTCAGAGACTATATGGTATGTTACGTACAGTGCACCATATGCTTGTCGAGAGCACAAAACCTCAACTTTGGTGAACACTTTGAAGAGATTTATTGGTGATGGGGAACAGGTACAGTTTGTGGGACCCCATTAAATTAGAGCTTCATCATACGCACCAACTTATACAGCTTCATCTAATAACTGCAAGCCCGAAAAACCATAGGCGGAAACTTGCAGCTAAACAACAAGAGCGAATCGAAATCATGTTCTGCAAGTTGGGAGTTATTTGACTTCCTATGTTGAATGCCGATCGTACTTTTCCAAAAAACGGCCAAGAGCAATCACATTAAGCCTGATAGGATTTCTACGTGGGTTACGCGATCAGCCGTAAAGGCGTAAACACGTGGGCAGCTGAAATTCTATGGGCCGGTCGACCTGATGCTAGCAAGAGACCAATTAAAGAAACGCAAATTAGATCTAAACGAACTGATATTCAATATGGAAACTGACAGCCATTTAGCAGCCTCACATTCCGAGATGATGAGCTTTTCATAAACTTACTGAGCAAATCCATCAATACTACGCATAACCTTTTGCTGTGGACGGTGTGGTTAAACTGGGAACATAAAAGTAATTATAGGAGATGGGAATAAAGAATTAAAGATAAAACCCTTTTACAAGTGATCGTAAATTCGCAGCGGTGTTTTCCTCACAAGCTCTTTCCTTTCCCTTTCCTTCTTCATTTATCTTTCAGCAATATTATCTTAAATCAATATTCACTTGGAAAGTTGGAAATTTCGTTTTATAACATATCATATGGAGAGTCACTTTTCACTATTTCAAGAAAAAACACGGGACTGGGGCTATAAATTTCAAAGCATGACGTCATCTGATGTTGACAAACAAATTTTAATTTTTAATGACTATTTTACTGTGATCCTAAGTTAACGTGCATCTCACGCTATTAAAAAAAATTCACCGAAACTCGTGGTTTGGAATAAACGTAAATTAAGCGGGAAAAAAAGACACTTGGATGGATACAAAGAGAAAGAGACAGTTGTAAAGAATAGACTGTTCAACAGCAACATGAGCAGGTTAACAACATGAGCAAACAACAACATGAGCAGATCTTAGGAAGTAATCCGGAAGCAAAACATATGCACTCACTTTCACACAGACTATTAGAGGGGAAAATGAATCCAAAATTAACATTAGAAATCATCAGCAGCACAGTAGAAAATGCGATAACGAAATTAATTTCTAAAAACACTTTGAAACAGCCACTGATTTCAACTTCTGTTCAGAAGTAGGAGCGGAAGTCTTCAGTGAAGTCTCTAAATCCATCCCAATCGAGACTCCAGTGTAAACAAGCGTTATACTTTATTTACTGCAATCGCTTGCTTACATGTGATTTACTACATTGGGTAAATAAATGTGTAAATCACATACATACGCATGCGTGTGTGTGATTATAGGGCTGTGACAATTTGCTTAAAGCATATTGTCACAACCCTAGTTATAAGGTACTTGTTGATAGGTATACGCGGAAAGTTATTTTGTAGTTTCCGAGAAGTTGGCGTTTTATTCTTACATACGAAATAATTTAGTTCTACTTACAATACTTTTAAAAACTTATTTTTAAAATGCTTTCGCAAACGACTATCGTAGTCGCGTAAGCTCGTGCGTCACAGTGAATGGAGACTACTCTCAGAGACGTTTTTTGTCAACGATCGAGTCGCCGTCTTTCACTTTCGTTCTCTGAGGAATACAGTGTAGTTCAAGGTTTGTACAAATATTTATACATCAAACAACGTCAGCATATTTCTATAAATGTTTAGATAGTTCATGCCACAAATTTTAAATGGATGAATTTTTTTCACTTTTTTTGAAGAATTGAATTTATAACCACCAAAGTATTCTGATCTTATTTGCAAGTTTTAAATTAAATAGCAAATTAGGTGTTTGAATAGCGCGATATATATATATATATATATATATATATATATATATATATATATCACACCATTTAAACAGCTAATGTGTTATTTGCCCGAAGCAAGACCAATCTTTCGAGAGTCTTGTCAGAGAGTGATGATCTTTTTGGTGTTGAAGTCATCCCTGCAAAAGAGAAGTTCAACAGGCGCGGATGATGGAATCTTTGTGTTGAACCGTATAAATAAACTTGTCATCAATGGGTACCTTTTGAGGCTCTTCAAACTTCGACCTGGATCTTTCAGGTATTCTAAAACTTATATGTTGACTGACAATACAGATCTTGGCTGAATAGCAATCTTGTTTACAAAACAAAAACAGGCCTCTTTTTCCGATGCACTGCTAGAGATATTTTCGTTCAGTTGAGAGTCAACGCGAGTTGGTGAGTCCTGAGAGTATCCTCTTACTTTTGTGGGAGTCTCTTCTTCACTGGCTCTTCCTTCTCTTTATGCTTCCATCTTGAATTGAGACCCACCTCAATTTAAAACTGAGTGAGTAACGCTAATAATTATCGCCTTGTCGCCCTCGTGCACTACTTGTTCGTTTTCTCAGTTGAGACAAGTTTCAAATATTTTTTGAAAACCTTGAGGGACAGCCTTGATAATGGGCACACAATACTTCACTTTCTTCTCAATAATGACAAAAGCCCTGGATTACTCAAGAAATCGTTATTAATGTGAAGAAACGTCAAGCATACCTAGCTCTACTCTACGAAGGGCGAATACTATGTAGAGTAATCCCCCATTTTTGAAAGTGGTGAAAAATCGTGCGCTAACAATTATAGCCCTATCTCTGAACTACCCATTATTGGCAAAATATTCGAAAAAATTGTGTATAAAAAAGTGTATCCTTCTTTGAACAAAAATCATTTCTTTATGATAAATAATTCGTTTTTTCTTCTAAAAGATCAACAACACAGGCTGTATTAAATCATTTACAATACCTTTATACTAATATAGATGAAGGAAAGCTGGTTTTCTCAGTGTTTTTTGACTTTTGAAAAACATTTGATTGTGTAGACACTAACATTTTACTCTCGAAACTCCAATGTTTATGGTATTAGAGGAGTTGCTCATGATTGTTTCAGATCACACCTGACAAATCGGAAACAATACGTCATTGACGATGCACAATCGGAACTACAGACAATTAGGCATGGAGATCCACAAGGTTCTAACTTTGGGCCTCTCATATTTTTATCTTTATCAACAATTTCGTTAAATCTTAGTCATTTTTCAAATTCATACTTTTTGCCGAAAACAGCACGCTTTCTACGGTTCTTCCTAAACAAAATCCCACTCTAATTACAGAGAGCATAGATAATTATAGCTGAAAAGATTTCAATGTGGCTTTAAGCTAATAAAATAAGCCTTAAAACTCAATATCGGTAAGACATAATACATTATATTCTCATATAAGAGGAATATATCTCTTTTATCTCTTTTATGCATTAAAATTAGCGAAGGTAAAATCAAAGAAACCAACTCCTATAAGCTTCTGGCATTATAATTGATAAACATCTGGCCTGCAAAGAGCACATTGCTCATTTCAGTACTAAATTATCAAAATCCGTTGGAATCCTCAATAAAATAAAAAATACATTGCTTAAAGAAGCATTGCAAATACTTTACCGAACGCTCATTTCACCATACCTACAATACGAAATAGAAGCATTGCACGGAACTGATAAAATTAAAATCAATTTTGCTCTTTACGCAGAAAAAAAATCATTAGAGCGATAGGAAAATAAGAATATAACGCTCACCTGAACGATTCATTCAAAAGTCTAAATACTGAAACTTTTGAATCTCCACAAGCTCTCCATATGTAATTTCATGTATAAATCATTGCCTAATGATGGCGACAGAGACATCAAACAATTATTAACTGCACAAACTGGGTATCATGACCACTTTAACCCGAAATAGAAGTAACTTTCCTATTATTCAAAAGCTCGGTCACAACGCAGAATCCATTTCATTAGAACTAAGACTCAAAACTCAATCCCTACTGAGATCTGTGAAAGATGTTTTTAATTACGAAGCTTTAAAAACGAATATTGAGTTTTTTTTCTATTGGAATATTAATCACATAAGATGATCAAGCAAAATCTTTTCTCCTATATGACTCTAACGGACAGGGTAATTTGCCCTGAATAATAACAAGTATCTTGAGTATGTTGTCAAGTCGTTTCTAGAATATTCTGTTAACATCTATCCCAGATAACTTCTATTGTAAAATTAAGCATCGAATCTCAAGTGAACAAATTCATTAATCAGGCTAGTGCGCAACTAGGTTTCGTGAATTAGGTTAAACATAATTGTACACCTTGGAATAGCGTTGATGATAGGATGCCCTAGAAGTCACTAAACTTATTCGAGCCCACAAGTAGCTATACCTGTGGCTATACTAAAATTTGACCATTGTACTAAATTTAGGAGACAATCTACTACCGTATCGCTTGGGGTAAATAAATTACTTAAAATCACAAAAACCATTTTCACCATGAAGACGATCCATGCGCCTGGTAAGCAGTTCCAATATACAAACGTATTCAGCAATACATTCTATTTCAGTTGATATGAAGGGTGACAATTCTAGTTCTAGCGATGCCTGAAAGTACTTATGTACTTAAGTACTGGTTATGAAATTACAGAAAAGTACTTAAGATTTTACTCAAGTACATTTGTACCTAAGTACAGCCCAGCTCTGTTTGCGTGTGAATCTTTCTCCATATTTCATTCTAGAAAACGTTTGATACCGGTACTACTTGGGTAGGAAATTTTGCTCATTTTTGTATATTGTGCATCGAAGCATGTTCTCTTTTTTGGCTCAGTCTTGTTACTACAAAGGTACTTGTTCATACGTGTACACGGACAATTAATGTTTTACTTCAACACAATCAAGCAATTTTTTAACACCCACGATCGTTCATTTACACTCATTACACTGTAAAAAATATCGACAACTATATAGAATCATGATGCTGTAAGGCGCCAGTACAACAGAAGACCGGGTTCTTCAATGTGTTTTTTATTGACGTTTCGTCTTACACTTTGTTACCAGTAATCACGAGCCTTATCAAAGTAAGAGTAAACCTACCTAGGGAAAACTTTTGTACGTACTTCGCTCATTTTTCACCCATCCACACGGCTGTTAACCAAGCACAAATTTTTAAATTGATACTTTCAGAATCCAATGTCGTATTACATTTATTTACCAACATTTATTTATTTACCAATTTCATAGCAAATGCTGTTGCACCTTTTCTTCCTTTCTATCCTTATTTTCTTCTTATTTCTTCCTTCTATGAACTGACAAAAATAACTTAACCCAGGCGACCTTCGTCACACACGTTTCACAAGTCGCTTGTGAGTCTCTGTAGAGGTCTAGTAACAGTGAAGAAATATGTACATTAGAATTATTTAAATTTATCGAGTAACCGATGTAAGATGATAAATTGAACTCTATTTAAGGCAAGTCAATCTTGTTTTGTAAATATTCAAAATACCTGTGTTTTTATGGCAACGAATATCAAATATTTATTCGTCTGAGCTCCGAGATAAAAGGAGAGTTATTTGGGATTCTCCGACGTCGAACAAATGATATGGGGCAATTGAAGAGGAGGGAGGGTGCACAGGGAGTGGAGAGTGGTGTTAAAAAGGGAAGGGAAGAGGGGTTGCGGAAAGGGGCGGGGCCGGACACATGGACTGAGGAGGTGGAGAGGGAAGCCTGTTGCGTAGGCAGCAGGTATCCAGACCACGGTGGTGTAGTCTCGGTGTCCGCAACACGCTTGGTCAGAGTCCTCGCTGCTGCGGCGGTGTAAGCACGTGTTTTATTTACGTTCACTTGCGTAAATCAGCCGAACTAGCAGAGGGAACTGCTGAGTTCTACATAGAAAATTTCATCACTAAAATTTATTGGAAATAACTTGCGAGCGGGGGCCAATAAATATAAATTTACTTACTAAAACTGTTGACTCTAGGGTGACTAACTCTTCAATACAGTTGGGAATTACGGTTATTTGGTCGCGGTATTAAAACGATACTGATATTCCAATATAGCTACAAGGATTACTACTTGACTGTAGCTACGTATGAGAATAGAAATTTTTAACAATTAACCACATCTGAAAAAAATTTGTTCTGGAAAGCAAATGAGCAGAGCAGGGAAACTTTTCAATCTGAAAGATATTTATGAGTCACTGATCATGAATATCAGCATAATTAAATACCAAATAGGAAATTTACAGTAATGTTGTTTGACCGGTGTCATATCGTTGGAGCTATTTTATCTCTTCAATTGTTTTGCTGAAAATAACTCGTTTGTGAAGAGTTCAGTATTATCTGTGTGTGTAGCTGGTATTCTTTCAAATTCATCGACAAAAATTCAACTAAACAAAATATTTTTGTTAATGCTGGATTAATTTGCTAAATACCATTATCGATTTAAAATAAACATGATCTTATTCAACACCTTGAAGGCAGACACTCGTGGCAAAAACAGTTTTTACTTGCCAGCCCAGGCTTCTTTCTGCTTCATCAGTCCAGTTTCCGGCTCACTGCTGCACTTCAACACATCGAAACAATAATATATTTCAACTAGCTTAATGCATGTGATTACTTGCTTTCAAAAACCGTAAACTATAAAAAGAATTGCCTCTAGTAATCAATGAGCTCAATTCAAGTACATCCCGATGTGTAATTTTGCCGTGTAAATTTTTGCTTGTTTGATTGTGTATGACAATGGCGTTCAAAAAAATAATTATAATAAAAAATGAGTTAAATACACTACTGAATTATTTATTTCGTTATTTACACCATTATTCAAAACTTGAACCTTAACTCATGCAACAGTTCTCTCCTTGACGCTGTAAACCTGGTACCAGAGTTACGGAGAACAAAAAATATATGTGTTTTCTTCTTACACAGACGGTTTCTTCACTGCACAGAATCATATTAAAAAATTCGATGACGTTCCGCTGCCACCGTCCGGCTCAAATTTTCAGTCATGTTTTGACCAAGTCAACATTCCTCAGAAATTATGGCTCACAAAAAAAGTCTCTGCTTCAATACGAGGATGCCAAGGTATTGATGAAGCAGTTCTCCGCCGCTGGTAGGCAGCGGACATCATCGTACCTCCGCCACTCTCTTCTCGTCCCGATCGTGGCGGCTATCATTTTCGCTCTAATTGGGAGCGTGCAAGGTGGTATAGATGCACAAAATACGCTTAGCTGCCACCGCCGCCAGTACCGCTACAAAATAACGGAAACGGACGCGAGCGGGCGAGCATGCTGGGACTACGTTAACGTGATGAGCTGTTGGGGCCGCTGTGAGAGTCATGAGGTCAGTGCGAAACTCTTTTCTTTTTTACTTAGCGATATAATATTTTGTGTGAAGTAGAACTTGAGTTTTTTTTTCGAATGGGGTCAACATATTGTATTACAGCAGTATTAGTTTTAGTTCAGTCAAGCACAAAATGAGAAGCAGTATACAGCAAAATTATTTTTGATTAAGTTACACATGTGCCCCTTTTTATTTTCTGTTTTACAAGATCGTCATTAGTAGCGGCTGATGCCTCGCTACTCATTTATTATAGACCTAAAAGACTTAGTTGATAAGCTAAAAAACTGGAATTGCTGTAATTTCAATTGGGACTTGAACGAACTCGGAAACGAAGTTCGGTAGCCATGCTTTGAGTCGCTCTAGTTAAAAGATTGCAGCTACCCTGGATAAATAGCTTTGGCTTGCTGGTGACTGTTAGCTCAACACATGAATGGCGTCATTATGGGTATCTAGGATACAGACTCGCTGAAACATTTACTCTGGCTTGCGATGACAAAGAACGCTTGACATTTTTTCACATGTTTTGTACGCTATATAACTGAGATCTGCATGCGGTATCAATAATTTTTGTATCATATTACGGCTCTTTTCTCTGAATTTCGAGCAAACTATGCAACTGTCTCTTACTATACTCCCACGCTTAATGCTGAATTGTAAGTAAACCATGTTACTGTTGTTCTCGATACTATACTAAATTTGGTGTTAAACTACGAGCAAATTATACTATCGCATGATATGATACTTTTGCACACTCTTTTAAATAAATAACTGATACGAGCGTAATTCTACTCTAAGTTGAGAGTAAGTTTTACAGTTTCGATACTACAGCACTCCCAACTCAATTGTGAATGAATTAAATTAACTCTCACCATTTCTTACGCTCTACTAAATCACGAGTTATTATTACTGTTTCGCAGAGTCTGGTACTATCCAATAAAATAAAAGGACGAATAAATGAACGACTCTACTTTTCAAAACTAGTAGTGCTTTCTTCTGAACAGTAGGCTACTGCTTTTGTAAGACCACTGTGTCTCTACTATCGTGCACCGCCACCACAGTAATTAAAAAACTACGATCTAGCTTCACTATCACTCATACCATAACTAAATTCACACTCTGCGCTCGTAGAAATCAGTATAAAGCACGATCGAAGTCCATTATTGCTCATATGGCAACAGTCACCACACCTCGTTCACGCCCCACAACTACAGCTCGAAACTAGCTTACGTTGCCAGACGTAGACGAGTTAGGGAGGCAGCGATGCCTGACTAATGAGCTGCTGCACAAGTTTGTTCCTCCAATGGGCTGTTCGCCACGGTCTCTTGTGTCTAACAACGAATTTGTAATTTGTACGAACTTCCATATGGTAGAGGGAAAAGAGTCCTTAGGGGATAGCAGGTACTAACATGATTTTAAATTTTAAAGTGGTCTAGGTAGTTTCGATGCGTCATCTTAAATGATAGGCGTCAGAACAGCATGAACGCATGGTGAAATTTGAAATGAACTTTTAATTCTTATAAACTTCACTTGCTTTTGAAACTATTGATAAGGCAAGATGCAAATTACTTGGTGAGATTATGAGAATGTTTTATGCAGTCAAAGTTGGACAATGAAAGGAATCTAACGCTCTCGGTCTGAACTTTTATGCATTGATTAACACGAGGCTATGGCGAAACTAGCCCCTCCGGCATGATTGCTATTACTATAGTACGCTAATTGAAGCCATAAGGAGTTCCGAGATATGATGCGAGAGCTCTGTGGTCCTTAGAAGCTTATGTCGTGTTCGGTATGTTATGTTAGGGCTGATATGGCTGCTTGTTATCTGCTGTAGATGTGCAAATTACTCAACTTAAAACTAATTGAATGTTATTGAACTATCAAAATTATTTAAATTGTTTTAATAGCATTATTGAAGGTTTTAACGCGAACACTTAAGTGAATGTTAGTATAATCTACATCTGATTGCTTGGTTCAGTCATCTTGCTGATGATTGGAAAAAACGAGCTATTACATTGCCACAGTCAGACATCTGGTAGTGGATGAAATATTTGTGATGGCAACTATCTTTTATAAAAACATCCCTAAAACGTTTTAGCAAAATACTGCATCAATATACTAAAATATACGGGCATAAAAAGTGAAGGAGATTAGGTATATCAGGTCACAGAGCATTGAGGGCTGTGAAGATATTGGACTAAGCAAGCTGTTAAAATTTGATCTGATCCTCGACACTGAAATGAGTTGTGATATAACCGTATACTTTTTAATGTATATTTATATTTTGACACATGTCTACGGGTTTTAAAACCAATATTTCATTATGTCTGACAACTACACATGTACATATAAAGACAGTTCTTTCAAAGAAAATAATTTTACTACCGCTAAGATTTGTTCACAAGACAAAATTCTTCCTACTATACTCTCTAGTATTGATTAATTAAATCAGCCTACATGGTTGATTTCACAAAATTAGTCTACTTTAACTGCTGTTGCACACTAACTAATTAACAACAACCTTGGTTGATCCACCCACAGTTCACTCTGGTTGATCATAATTAAAGTGAATTTCTGAGTGCGTACGTTATTTTTTCCGTTAACTTGACGGAGTTGACGAACCAGGGATGGTGCTCTGTGTACAGTATATACATCACATGGCTGACATAAACCAATAGCAATTAGACTCAGTCGCAAATAAAACTAGAATCCTTTTTTGTTTGGAATTTATAATTTCACTAATCTTGATTTATGTATTCCGATCAAAACTGCTCCCGCTGATGCAATAAACATGCAGTAGAGGAGAGTGATGTCGAGAGAAAGGCAGCTTTATTATCTCGTTAGGTGCTCTGAAATGACTGATGCTTGTTCGCCTCCCCTGCACAACACGGGCTGCAGCGATGCAGCGCAGGCACGCACGCACTGCATCAGACTGATACAATCTTTTTCTACTTGCTAACTACACTTTGCACATTTTGATGTTTTGGTTCTTCTACACCCAGGGAGACTTTGGTTCTTCTACCTGTTAACCACAAAACAAATTGTCAATGTTTTTCCTAAACTTGATCTAAATACAAACTGTCACACACAAATATGTATGGCTGATTGCTTGTCAGTAGGGAAGTGTGACGTACGATTGCTTTCTTCTTCCTTCTCAAGATGCCTGAAAAGTAGAAATTAAAATGCATGTGAGCGACGATGTTTCTTAACAAGAAATGAACGTTATTTTCGAGTTTTATTATAAGCAATTCATTTTCATTATACAATTGAAGCGAAAGGAAATTCACAGCAAAGCCAATTAAGTTGCACCATGATTTTGTGACTGTTTCTGACTTTGTATCTGCTGTCACCAAAGAACCCTTGTTTACACGTTAAGAAAATTATTGGGTTTCACCTTGGTGTGCACCCTCATTGTCTGGAACATATTTCGGTGCGTGATCTCGAGGACACTATGTCATGGATATCGTTGTAATGAATTGAAATAAACGTGTTTGAGCCGCTACATATAATTGTGAAAAATAAACTTTCAAATGTTAGCTAACAGTATTACGCAGATTTCGAAATTGAAGAGAAAATGTTAGATGTTTCCCTTATAAGAAATGATTTATTAGAGGAAAAAGGAAACGTTGCACTTCACCATTGTCCTGGAGGAGAAGTGCAAGCAGTCAAAAGGAAAATAGTGAACTTTCCGTTGCCAAAATAGAAAAAAAAATGTATCGTTCTTTTCTTTCAGGAAATATATTTTAAATAATAGACTTATTTGTAAGTTGAGAATAATTTAATTTCAGATCGAAATTGAATCGAAACTACGTTATTGATGGAATATTGCTGTATTATAAATTTAAATTTTTATCAAATGAGAGCTGCAGATGTAAACTTATCCCAATCACATATCGGTGATCTCGGTTGCTTTTGTGGAAAAATGATGATCAGCTGTTACGATCACTTTCACACTTTTTTCAGCTTATACCTCTACATTTTGTAAGTGATTTAATGCAACATTTCATTTTATTCGTTTGTTCTATTATTATTATAACTATAATACATATAAATACAATATCATAGTATCCGATCTAAATAAAAGATGATTAATTTCTTCATTGATATCGTCCCACTGTTGAGATCGTATATACTAAAGTTGCGCCGATCATTGGATTCAAAATGTTAGCTTATGAATGAATGATTAATCTAACTCTGCGAATTTATTTCTTCACAGATCGCAGACTGGAAATTTCCGTACAAGCGCAGCCACCACCCCGTGTGCCAGCACGCCGGAACCAAAGAAAGCGAAGTGATTCTCCGCAACTGCGATCCCGGTGTTGCTCCCGGCACCGAAATCCACAAATTCACGGAGGCGGCAGTGTGTGCTTGTTCCCTGTGCAAGAGCTCTGAGACTTCCTGCGAAGGTTTAAGGTTCCGTGGCGTACGAAGGGCCCCCAGAGATGCAGGACCCGTTGGGGCCCGCGGTGCGGCTGCCGGACATGGCAAAGTGGGCGACAGCGAAGTGGCCGGGGTCGTCAAACGCTCGCGCAACGCCCACCAGAACAGTGAGGTCTCCGGTGCTGGGCCGAGTTCTGACGCAGCTACTCGCCGGTCGTTGCGAGAAACGTCAGCGCTGATGGTGGCCAGGCATGCCAATTTCGGCGAGAAATTTAACAGAGCTTTGACTAAGTCGAACTTGAAATCGGGATACGGAAGCTTTGCAGGAGATGGATCCGCTCAGAAATTAAAAGGAAAGTTCAACCATGAAACGTACGGGAAACGGGACATCGAAGATAGTTTTGCCAATGTTCATCTCGTGGGTGCCCCGCTTTTCTCTTCTGCAGGACCTGCAGTGAAGAAAGACTTGGAAAACTTCGTAGAAATTCCTGTTGAAAGGGACCAGGTGGTGCCGTATCCAGACTACGATGAAGGCGAACACGATGAGGAGGGATTTTTCTACGTAGACGCGGGCTCTCGCGCGGTGCCCATCGGTGCCACGGGAAAAGGTGTCATAAGTTCAGGGAGCGACGTTCAAAGGCTGAAGGAAGATGAAGAAATTCCTTTGAAAAGTTTCGAAGAAGCGGCAGCGGCGGCGAAACTTTTGATGCTGCGTAAACAATTAAGCGAACGCTATGATGAAAGAAGGCCATCTTTGAAGGACGTTGTCAGTATGATCTCCAATTATCGGAAACTAGACCAGTTTGTGGTGCCCACAGAGAGCAGGCTTGGAGAGAACTTTCTACTCACTGACTTTGTGGTGGACGAGCGCAAAACACCTTACGCCTGAGGGCAACGCTGACTCCCATAAATTTCAATTGGAATCTCTTGAAACCGAACAAGACGAAGAAATGAAGGACTTCAAACCGACTGCTCGTTAAAATTGTTCCGAGTGATTATTGACTAGTTTATTCCCACAGCTAACTTAAGATGGACTAACAATGAAATATTTTATTTTGCATCGATAAATGATGCAAAATAAAAGTTTATAAAAGACTCGTTGAATTATTAATATGATACTAATTACATATTTGTCACCTGGCGCTTGCTCTTTCCGGAAAATGAATCCAAAGACTATTTCTCGATTGATAAGGAGGGTTTTCCTAATCAATTGACTAGGAACAGCCAAAAAATAATGAAAAGTTGGATTAACGTTAAGTGAAAATATTACAAAATATTTAATGCAATTGGAGAGTTATCAAGCGGAACTAACTCGCATGCAATGAAACATTTCTGTTACGAATTACACGATGCAAGGCCGCCGTTTTTCAGACCGTGTTCCTGAATATGAAATGCATTCAATTTGTAGTATTCATCATCACAAATCAGTCAAATATGCAGCATTCATCGTTACAAAAGTATCAGACATTTGATGTTCATCATCACAAATGTATCAGACATATGAAAATCAGCGTCACAAATGTATCAAGTATGTGATGCTCCCCCTCAAAACTGCACCAGCTGTGGGCTGTTTACCTCCACACATGCACCAGGTGTGGGCTGTTTACCTCCACACATACACCAGGTGTGGGCTGTTTACCTCCACACATACACCAGGTGTGGGCTGTTTACCTCCACACATACACCAGGTGTGGGCTGTTTACCTCCACACATACACCAGGTGTGGGCTGTTTACCTCCACATATACACCAGGTGTGGGCTGTTTACCTCCACATATACACCAGGTGTGCAATGTATGCCACCACTAACGTTTTTTCAGCCCAAAGGCAGGACACGGGCACTGCGAGCGCCTGGGAACATAAATTTGATTGGGAACATAAATTTGCATTTGGATTTGTTAATTCTACTTCAGTGGATACATTACATGTGCAGCGGCAGCGGTGATTCTGGCACCTGAAATTGTGACGTACAGCGTAAAATGTCCCGTCCTGATAACTTCAATTCTTAAAAACAAGGATGGTATCATTTCAGCTTCTCGTCCAAGGGCACACTGGGGAGCTGCGTATAAAATTATTGTTACCTGCCATAGACGTGCGTAAATTAGTTACGAAGAATTACGCACCGTGCTAACGTCTTGTTTCTTGATTTGGAAAAAATTGCGGAATCAGGACAATTTTTTCTGTTCGCAATTGCAAGTACGGGTACAATGTCGGGAAGGTGTCTATCAGATTACATAGTTCTTAATATTTTTAAATCATAAAGAAGTCTCGTTATTTTTAAGTGTTTCAAAGCCAAACATTTAATTAATTCGATCTGCTAAATGTAATGAATGGAATTGTGTTAGAAGTTACTCTGTAATTTTAGTTTATTCTACAAGCCTAATATAGTCGGAACGCTGAGGGATATCTTATTTGTTAGGGAAAGAGAGTTTTAGACAGCAATGCTATCATTGAGGTTAACTAGACAATAAATCACATACAGGAAATACCAAATCATCAACAGGGATGTCCTCTGCCATAAGATTTGCGTTTACAGCGACGCTTGCGATAACTAATTCGTGAAGATTGTTAAAAAGAATCAAAGAAATCAACGGACGAACTAAACGACTGTTATTATTCCTTACACTTTCGGATGGGATTTTTCGGAACAATATAAAGAGCAAATATCAGATGTTTCTGAGCTTAGATGTTGTCGCACACACCATACCACACACGTCAACAACAGTCACCTCACAGTTTTGCATTTTGTACGATCACCGATGATCCAGATTACCGATGAGGTTTGTGTTTCTTGTTCTTTATTAAGTATAGCTTATTTTCAAAATATTGAACACCTGTACCGTGATTGTTGTTCAATTTTTTTTTCTACTTTCTGAAATATTGATTTCCCAGATTTTTAAGTAGGTTGTAAGCCTACTTGTGACGTTTGCGATTTTGTACCTTTTATTAAGTGGTATAATTACGAATGTTAATTGTTGACGTAGCGACACGGCAATAAGTGAGTTACTCACTGATTCCTTTACTTGTTGATTTTATTGTAATCTGCGATGTGAGTTTGAGTATCGTAGGACATGAAGATATTTAACGAACACTCATCAGTATTAGATGACAACGCATTTAATTGGGAACATAAATATTCATTTGGTTCTTCTGCCTGAACGATTAGCTTTAAATAAAATTTCAAAACAATTTAATTTCATTCGAGAACAAACGTATCACGAAAATCCATTCACTTACCAATGCCAACAGTTGACGAGGGATTAGGCATGATCTCAAGATCAGAACCATGTTCTAAAATTTTCTGAACTCATTGTGCGACATTACTGCTTTTGAAAATGTCGATGAAAGCATGAAAAGACAACACCGCAGTCAGTCTGTGCACGTCGGCACCGTGTGGTCGCAGTGACGTTTTATCTTGGAAGGATTTTGACCTAAAGAATTATAAACATGAGAACCCTTCATAGTCCCTCCATGAGTTTGAATGTAAATCATGAAAATCTCCCGAAGGGAGACCTAAACTTTTGTAGCATAGTGGAATTCAGGAACTAATATTCATTTCGTGGGCCAAAGAATGAGCTTAAATGGCACCTTCATTAACAAATGCATTTAACGTTCACAAGTATTGCTAAATTCCAGTCAATTATTAAGCATAGAGCATTCATAATTGCTGTTCTCACTTCTTTTTGTGCCCGTGTCTCAGATTCCGTGCAGTCTTAGAATTGATGTTCCATGTACTTCAAAGTTTCGGATGAGCTTCAATTTGTGTGAAATTAGCAGAAGAAATGTAGAATATAAAAAGAAATAGCTATTAGTAAGCGTAGGTTTCACATTGACGCAGTTGTACGATGTTGACGTAAGCATCGCCAGGTATCAAGACTACAGAGGCTGTGTACACACTCACAATCAGGTAATAAAAGATGCCATGAATTGTTTTCCATTAAAACTACGGCATTGATAGTAACATGCAGAGCTGCGAACTAATATTTGTTGTATTTTGCGTTGAATAAACAACATTCAAATGCTCCTGTGTTTGTTTCTTCACCCATAAAACACGATCTACATTCGGTCCGTTTATGTAACAATTAACTTATTAAATTGAGCTTTCACGTCTGTAAAATTCCAAAGTGACTTTACAGAGGAAATTTAAGTTTAGAATTTAGTAAGTTCATTTTAAATAAAGTCTAAAGCGGCCCATAGACGATATATTTAATTGGCAGTATAATTGACAATGATGAATATTGACAATTTTATTGATCGTCTGTGGGCTTGATTGACGACTGTCAATTAATTGACTTAGTGCATGGGCAAGAAAAAATTTCATCAATATATTGAGTCAATGATATTGACAATTAAATTGATCGTCTATGGGCCGCTTTAGTTGCAACAAAAAAAGGTGTTACTTACTTTATAATTAGTAGATTGAATGCAGTAAATGCAATTATGCAAATATATTCTCATATTAGCATGAGTAACTAATTCCTTTCTTATAGCAAAAATGTAAAAATTACAAATCCTTCCTTCTGATCGACAGAACTCGCAATGACGTTATCATACAGTACATGCATAAATAGCGCAACTTGCTTACCTACGCTCAAATGAAGATGAAGAATACCATCGGTAATCTGCGTATCAAAAATGTAAAATATCATCGTCCGGAGGAGTTGACATTATTCTCGTTCAAATTTAGCCATAGTAAATTTCATAGCATGGGGTCCCGCTGTCAGCGAGAGCTCCTATTGAGAGTCATGCAGGCCTTCGTTGTGACGTCAGGCACGAGGTCGGATCCCGCATATAAACAGAGGGAGGACTGAGAAATGAATGCCAACTATTACAATGCTTTAGTTTTGCTACTACGCATTCGCATACATGAAAAGAAATATCTGTGGCTTCTCAAATATATTTTCTCTTCATTCGATAACGTACAGCATACCGGACATGCTTCACTAGAAGACTTAATTATTCTTTCAGGTTCGTAGTATCTATTAAGGGACACTGCGTGTTTCCCACCAAGTATTGCTCAGCAGAGTTATGACAACCGGTTTGAAAAATGAAAGAAACATGAGCTTCACTCGACTGTCAAGCTCACACATTAGCTATAAACGATTTTATTTCGGGACAAACCCATTGAAAATGAGTGAACCTGTCGTGAACCAGTACAGACTCGTAAAATGAAGAATAAAACTGTCATAATATGCTGAAGATACGTTAAGTATGAAGTGAAACTTGCGTAATTTTTTACGAATACCTGAAATCATTCGTTAAGCATTCGGAATCTTTCACAGACGTGTTGAATAAGTAGTGAAGTTTTCATAATCCTGTGCTGAGACATTACTAATGCAGGGTAAAGCTATTGTAATCCAGTATATTAACTATTAATTACGAGTGAAGTTGTAATCTGCTGCAGACACATTAAATGAGAAGCGAAGCGGTCACACACCACTTTTGCTTAATCCTGAATGGTTAACTGTAACTATGACATTGCTGTTCTACAAATTTACACCTAGTCTGAAACAAAACAGAAGCAGCTGCTCCCCACACTATGTCAGCAGCCTCGCGACTTTTTGCTGATGGCAACTTTTTCAAGACAACATTATTGCTTGTCACCTTGGACAACTGAATTTACTAGCAACTGCAATGGTTAATTTAGAAGGAGGGAGTGTAAAATACAAACTAGTTAAGTAGAATGTCTCCTAATGTCCTCTCCGACTCACTTTCTCCTCTTGTTGGATCATAAAAGGAGCTGCTTATTCTGAAAAATGTACCGCGTAGGGGATGGGATTGAACTCAGGTCGCTCTGCCCTTGCATCTTGGAAAAGAACAAGGTGCACTGATGTTGGTGACTTCAGCGTATGATACACTAGCGTGAGCCACTCCATTTGGTTGGTTGCTTTGAAAATTCAGATTTTATGACGTGTGATACTCACGTCTGAGTTTACTTAAGGTTGGTGAAAACGAATTTTTTGTTTGTACGAAAGAGGAAATCATTGAGGAGCAGAAATCAACCAGTAAGTGATCTCAGTTAACCGAGTATAAATACGTTCATAGTTAAGCAAACCTACGAACGATTTTAAAATTTTCAACCTTCCATGCAAAGAAAAATAACCAACAAGCCCCTATGTACTAAAATTTGGTCTTGCATTGCAATACGCGTTGTGTAACCAGCGAAATTAAGCGAAAATTGTCATTCACTCTTACGTATTGTTTTGCACCCAACACCACTTAACCGCTCTGCCACACGCAGCCGAGCCACTTCGCGGAAGTGCCCAACACTGTTAAGCAAATTATTAAATTAGCCCCATAACAGAAAGAAATTCTAGAGCCCAGGTCTAAAAGTTTTAGCAGTTGATCACAAATCATCATCATCATCTGACGAGTGGGCTCCTTGGAGCGACGGTGATCAATATGATAATCGTGTTCTGCATCAATTTAGACGAGCGAACGAGGCCATTGCTTCTATTTGCGAGCGGCCGGTACACTTCGTGGTGAGTGGTGACGTGTTCTCCTTGCTGGGAGATGCTACGGTGAGTGTCCCACTCCACTCACACTCCACTCACACGCTGCTCACACTCCACTCACACTCCACTTACACGCTGCTCACACTCCAATCACACTCCACTCACACTCCACTTACACACTGCTCACACTCCACTCACACTCCACTCACACTCCACTCACACTCCACTCACACTCCACTCACACGCTGCTCACACTCCACTCACACTCCCCTCACACTCCACTCACACGCCCCTCACACTCCACTCACACGCCCCTCACACTCCACTCACACGCCCCTCACACTCCACTCACACGCTCCTCACACTCCACTCACACGCTCCTCACACTCCACTCACACGCTCCTCACACTCCACTCACGCGTCACACATCACTAACACAATGTCTTGCAGAATAACGGAGGAATAGGTCCCGCAAAAGTCCATTCTATTGTGTCGAAGTCAGGTAATTAATGTTGATCTGCTGTGTAAAGCTGTGTTTTCTTTACCACTATGCCTTTATTTATTTTCTTATTTTTCTTTCACTGCTGTACTCCGAGATGAGTTTCGTTGTCTCGACATCGCGTCATTTATTTTCATTTCTTGAAGGATAGAAGTTTTTTGGTTGCTCTTCAAATATTTTCCATAAATCAAAATGACTGCCCTATTCAAGGTCTTTTAAATTCATCTATCTGCTCAAATATCCTGGTTGTAATGATAGTAAATTGCTGACTGCACTTACATAACTCATTACTGTGGGATTTAGGTAACAACCGCGAAAAGGATTCTGTTATGCAGCCTCAATGTTGGTGTGCCGTCGTGGAATCCGTGAAAAATGCAGGACTTCTGTGGGGTATGAAAGGAAGGTTTGTGAGATACTTCAATCAAATGTAAACGACTACTGAATTTATTTAACCAGGCTGAATCCGCCGATTGCTACGTACATCTTTCTCAGGTTAGCTAGGGTAAGCAGCGATAGCGTATGTAACGGTAGTTATACGTCAAGACTCGAAGAAGAATTCCGTGTTTTTTAAATCAATCGCTAATATTGCTGTTAAATGATGCTATTTTGAAATTGAGCTAGCACCTGTCTCGAATACTGGGCCCAAACACTGCAACCTCCCCGAAACAAACTTTGACGTAAGAAGATGAGTTTTCCGGAATCGAATCATTACGGGTAAGGAAATGTGGGTTAGAGACTACAAACCAGAGACAACTTTTCTGCAGAACAAATGGAGAGGTCAACAATCCTCAAGTGAAAATAAATCCTCGAGCTCAATCGAAGGTGAAACAATGATAACGTTCCCTTACGATCTTCATGATATTGTCATAACAAATGTAGTTCCATGTGCGCGAAATTTCACAGGATTGTAGTATTGTGAATTCATCCAAAACACGAACCATAAAATACGGAAACATACGCTGCTTAATTAAGGAGAGGCGACTCATTCTCCACGACGATGTTCGTGCACACATCGCCGTTGTCACAACTGAAGAGCTGCGCAGGTGTTATTTAGGAGATATTACATCATGTATCCATTAGACGTGACATACAGTCCATTAGACTTTCACATCGCACTAAAGTTGGAAAAATCCATGCGGGGACGTCGTCATTAATTTTTTGAAGATCATTCCACTGCTATTATTCACGCGATTCCTTGTATGAAAGGGGGCGAGTTAGATGTAACTGCATAGAATTCTACTGGTTTTTATTCGAAAATTGAGAAACAGCGAGGCTCTACTAAAGAATTACAAAAGGATTTGGTCAGAAAATTGGCATTTACGTCTCTAAAACAGGTGTGTGCAATATTTATAAAATTATCTTTGTAAATGACTAGAGCAAATGTTGAATAATCATTCACTGAGTTCATTTACGGAATCGATTGAATTTATCGTCACAGTAATTCATGAGTCCCGACTTGATGTTAAATTAAGGTCAACTGGAGGTAGCCCAACACAGGCTTATACAGTGACTTGACCCACCATAGCATGTATGTATGTGTAGATAATACAAAATAAATATATGTACATTACTCACCTTCACCACGTTTCAGTCGCACTATTCCCTCTCTCTCTCTAACTTCCTTTAATGAACCATCATAATATCATCCACCTACACTAGAAAATACAATATTAAAAAGTTTCATGAAGCAAACAAAGCATCCACTGACCCACTGAGGCACATGCTTCCCTTCGTAATTACCTCCTGGGGAGAACAAAGAAACATTTTTGTACTTCTTTCTTCGTCAAATGAAGCTCAATTACTCCGTGCCCGAGGTGATTCGATGCATGGATGAACCTCAACTTTGGTATTACCTTCAGCTGTGACAATTTATGTGTCAGGTTAGTGCGAAAGCGATGTCGAATTTAAAGATCTTGGGTAAAAATGGATGAGCCAATTGGCTATGTCAATATTTATTCATAAACACACTCTCCATTGCTTTCAATGACCTCATTCCGATGTTCAACAGGCTTATCAGTGCCTCGCTTGTAAAATTCTATTGCTTTAGAATCAAAATATAAATTCAACTATTTGTCAATCGTTTCTCTTGTTGTTAACCTAAGTCCTCTAAAATGGTTCTGTAGTCCTCGGAATAAATGGAAATCAGCAGCAGGTTGCACAGGCCACGCCAAACTGTTTTACAATTTCCCTGGTGGTAAGAGCAGGATTCTCGGACACAAGAACTGATCAGAATCCAATGTGCTTGGATGACCTTTCTTTGGCTCATCTTTCTAAGTGAAATCACCACTTCGAAAACAAGAAAACCATCTCCTACGACTTCTTTTATTCACCAAGTCAATCCGGTAAGCGTTCTGAATAGATTTTGCTGCCGCACTTGCATAAACACCCCTATGAAACTCTTACAGTGGAACATTTCTTGAATGGTTTTTAGATGGAACAAACATGGATGCTAATATTTATGAAAAATATGATCACGACAGAAATAATCTGACAGATAATCGTTTAGTTTAGTCATAGAAATATATTACACTTATAACAGAATATAAATAATTGACAAACATAAGTTTAAATATCAGTTCTCAAAATCGTACATTGCTTTTGCCTCAACCTCATATATTAATTCATTTCCATCACGTTAGTTGCACATTCATATCATCTCACATCTTAGCGAACCAGCTGCAGAACACATGCCAGAGTTGACAGATTGAATTTTTTATGGGTAAAATCTTAAAGTTTATATTTTCTTATAAAATGTAAACTTAACGACACTCAGCATCTGGCAGCCCTGTATGATTAACAAAAGCTGAGACTTTGTGGTGAATTTTAATTGAAAACAAAAGTGTGATTATTTTAGCCCAAAAAGAGGCCTTTCTGGCAGCCTTGAGTCTTGAGTCTGTAACTTTAAGTGTCCGTGTGAGAAAATAGAGAAAAATAACGTTGGGAAAGAAGCCAATCTTCACAACAAAAACGATAACTGCAGATTAGCGAGGTCTATCATAGTGAACTCGGCGCAAAAACTTCACAACAAAGCTTCATGCCATGTTCGTGCATAATGTATGTGATTAAGAACGAAATTACTTCCTGAAGGTTTTAACAGTCCTTACACGTTGTCTTATGTACGCACAGAATACGGTGTACATTGCACGCTTTCAGTCCTGTTTGTGTACACTTACTTGAATCGGCATTTGTCCCTGCACAAAAAACACGCGCTCAGTGTGGGTGCAATTGTGAGCTCGCCTCTGCATCTGTGGCTTAAAAAGTAAACAGAAAATTGCAGGGCAATCATTGGTTCACAAGCACTCGTTGTCAGCTACCATTGGTTGGTCAGCATAAGGATTGTTTGAATAATGCTATTTTGGGAAATGACCATTTTGAGGGTCATCGAAATAATATTTGGATGAATAAGGGTAGTTAACGATCAGGGTTATTTGGGTAAAGGTTGTCAGGATCAGGTTGGTAAAAATCCTATTTGGCTATCTTAGTAGTTTGGATCAGAGTTTTTGAGGCGGAGGATAAAGATCGCCAGGCTGGTAACAGTACAGATCTGTTAAAGTGATGATCAAGACAGGCATTTTCAAACTCACGGAATCAGGAGAATAACTTACGGGGCGAGGAAGCGGCGGGATGGTGCACGACTTAACCACCATGTGAGAGAACTCAGTCCTCGAAAAAATTAGACTTGTACTTTTTCAAGGCAAACACAATGAGAAGGAAAAATGCAAAATTATACGATATTTATAACAAACGTTTCACAGAGAAGGAAAAATGTAAAAATATATGTTACTTACAACAAACAATTTACAAAGCAAAAATTCCATTATCAAGCTGAAACGTGAGAATCAATCTTGGAACATTCACCAAAAAAAAAAAAAAATACGCAAATAAACACACACTATATCTGTCTGTAAAATACTAGAATCTAATTCCTTAATTTATATTCACACACATGTTGAAAGCACATCCAACATCACGCGCTTTAGCACACACGCAAGCGCTTAAAATGACATACGCATGCAAAATTATATGTCAGCTCACTGCAGTATGCAGTACGAGTGTGTCAGCGCAATGCATAATTTGACAGCACGTAAATTCTTATTTAGACCAGTTCTGTGAGTGAACATGAAATAGAACTCTAATATTTGAAAATCTCGTTCATTATTTACGTTACAGAGAGTGGAAAAATATTTATTTTGAAATGGACCGCAGAAATTCTAGCAGTGAATCCCATGTTTGCTTATAGAGAAGGGGAGGAGAGAGGGTGAGAAGTAGTGTGTGAAATTCCTGAATGTTGGCTGAGACTAATGAAATGTTGAAATTTAGTGATAATAACATGAGACTGCACTCAACAATCATACTTATTAAATGAACACATCCGCTCTAAAGACAGTCTCCTAATCGTTCCTTTCTGGTAAAAAAGGTACCATCCTAAAATTACTTCTATAAAATATTATGAAGTTGGCAGATCCAAAAATCTGCGAATCAAAGACAAGACTTGTTTCCATTTTTTTCATTCAAATAACCCATGATTGATTTATTTCCGCACGAAGTCTGTTTTGCTACACTCAGGGTGACAAGGTGGAGATCAATTTTTGTCATTCCTCTTAAATTTTAATTCGTTTACGTGTAATTATGAAGAGCAATCTGTGTGCATTTAAGTCCCAGCGGAGGAGGCAATCAACCTTCAAACTGACCACTTTCCAGATAACCTCAGGATTATGAAGTTTTCGAAAAGCGCCAATTTAAGCGATTGTTAAAATTAGGCTGACATGTTAATTTTATCATTCAAGGGCAGAATTTACGAACAAAGTGACTGACTGAGTATGGGCTCCTGATTTCTAGCTCACTCATAAAATTGCTTCCTAAGTCTATGTTGCCCGGCATTTAAGTCGTTCTGTCGAAAACAACTAGACGATACATTTATTTTATTTCGTTCTCCAGTAGAATCTAATAGAGTTTTCCAATATATGAACGCATCTCTTCCTATTGTCAAGTTCACTCTCTAAGTCGAATAAAATGACGAGATTCCATTTTCATATTTAGACGTAGAACTAATCTAAATAAAGATATAAGTGCAGTCAAACATTGTATTACACCAACCTGCTGATATACTGTTGAGCGAGGGCTTTTATATGTGTAGTTGTAAGTGTTTGCGTATATTAGTGTGTGTAAGTGCTTGATATTAAGTTTGTTTTTAATATGTCATTTGTGTATGAATGGTAAGGAAATAGATTTCAGGTTCCTAAAGACTTGTGTGGATTTATTCAATGTGATTTCTTAGATCTTTTAAGTTTGACGATATGCTCTCATGTCTTAGAACTAAAGATGAAATTTTCATATGCTGAAACATTTTAAAACAATAACGTACATTTTACATTAGTCCTTTCGTTGAATTACTCATGAGATTCTCCAGAAATCGGAAATTTTTCCTTGAAAATATTTTAAATTTTATTGTAAAGTGTTCACCTGGAAGCGTTCAACCATTGCTGATGCTAAAATTTTACAAGTTATTTTTCAAAATTTTGAAGATTTGACTTGATGTTCACTCATAATTAAAATTCTAACATCACTTTTAAGAGTCGTGTCCTACTTCTGAAACCAGTCCAGTTGTTTGTGTTTTAACTAACTCGAAAATCTTCTAATGGTACTGAGAAATGTCTCTTTGTCTAGAGCTTCCTAAATTTATCTCAAGTCGGAAGTCGGAGCAAAATAATCTCAGAATTCAATAAGTGAAATATTAATCTATTGAGTGAAATCAATTATTTGATCGAAAAAGACCCAGTGCTCCATTGAGTCGCGGCGCAGGCACAAGGATTATCCATCTCACGTATTGGTCCTCGTGCCGCTCAATAAAATTCAGTTAATCTTTTTGTACCTAGAAAGACATTGATCATAATGTTCAATACATATTACAATAAAGAGATTTGATTTTTAAATGTGTATTTGGTACCGTTTCACATATGTACAATGAAGAAGAACAAGGTTTAAAATAAAAATATCTGATGCACATGATTGATTTTGCACGATTTTTCCTGGTTTTTAAGTTTTATCATTATCGCGCTTGGCTCAAGAGATGAATTTACAAACAAAGAAAAAAAGTTGTGTTCTATGTTTCCGTATTTTTTCTAATTCCTCATGCTGTGTTATACTTTTTATGTAATACTTCTTAATTACATCATGTCGCAGTACTATGACTCTTTTTCCTAGTTTTTACGTTAAGAAAAAGATTCTTATTGTTCAGTTTTCCAAATAAAATGGTAAAAATGTCCGTAAATTTATCGCTCATATGAGAATGACCTGAAGTTGCATCTATCAAGCAGTTGTAACCCTTCAAACAAATGATCCGTCAAACTGCTCCAGTTTTCTGTTTGGTCTTTCTTCTCAATTTCTGTCTCTGAAGCAGAATATCTCATTGAAGAAGAAAGGCATATCAAATATTTCTTGCTTTTGAGCATCGTATCCCGTAATGTGTTTGAGGCGCAATTTTCGGCGTTCCCATTGCGATCCGTCTCTCAGCGGGACAAGACAAACTTGCGGGTGTTTGCTGAGCAATCGCACGGCATGGTGAGAGCTGCATTGCGCTCTCTTGATTCTGCGTATTTCTCGCGCTCGGTATTTTTCTGATGTTTTCAGGGAAATTGTTTCTTTTCTAAGATAAGACATAGATTTACAAGAAATAACTCCACCCAATTTATAACAGAGTTCACTGCCCTCGACGGGTTCTTCACGAATCGCAACACGAATACTTTCTTCATCTGCTTTGTGAATAAAAATGTCCACTTGTAGAAAATATTTTGAACGGAAAAAACTGTCACTGTTTTTTTAAAAGTTATTTGTTGGCGTTTTCTCTCCCGCTGACATTGTCCAGCTTTTCACTCGCTATTCTTATTCACGAAATTTCGCAGATAATTTTTATTTCGCCAGTGCGACCCATTCATATCAACCTGCACACACATAACGTTCAAACCCTGGTGGTATGGACGTATTCAATTGAAATGAGGCTAGTGATATAAAATATTCCCCAAAAACGCCTACACCAAAAATATCCCGTAAAATGCTAAAATTAGTAGGGAGGGGCGTCCAGGCTTCGCTCCGTCAATGAAATATCGTCACACCTGCTCTGGCCAACTTAGGAGATTGTAGAGTTGTAAATAGCTTTCTATACTGGTTCAAATTTCACAGAGCATCTTTATGTACAAATAATTTCAATAGCACGGGTGCTGCCGTACTGGTTATCCATAACACGTCCATATCTAGCTATGAATCTATAGTTCATCGATTTCTCTGTAAAGATTTCTTCTCAGGTTATTTTTTCCTTGGTTGTAAATAGCAAAACGAAATAGTTGCCTACATCTGGAGTGTATCAACAAGAGATAAATCCGAAGATGTTATCGGTTGTAAAAGAGAAGAACTAACAAATGGTTCTTTGTTCCAAAAATATAGATTCACTTTTTGAGGTGATGATTGAGTTCAGAATTCGTAAAGTGATATAAGCTGAAAATAGTCTTTTATGCAGCTATCATCTCAGCTAATCATGTTCATGCTCCGTTGTAACATTACAGGCCTTGAATTTATTTAATTAATGGTCCTAAATACGAGGTAAGTCATCAAACTGGCTGGCAGTCGCATTATTTTAATCCTTTTCGCGATACTAATCTAAAAAAGAGTTTCCTTCAATTGGTTCGTATTTTCTGAGAAGGTCACATTGGTTCGAGATCTTCTACATCGATATTCGTCAGCCTCAGAACTTAGGGAAGGGAATTACGTCATTCCCACGTACTGGAAAAAAATGTTACGTAATATCCGTGACATTTGAAGGAAATAAATATATTAATCTTTTCTATAACCCAACTGAATTTTTGTCTGCACTGTGTAAAATTGACGCACAAAAACTCTCGCTACTGTTAAATATCTTTCAAGAGAACGCATTTAGTTTCCTCACCCACGTAACATATGGGAGCACCACACAGCCGTGCACACAACACACAGCCGTATACAAGACACACAACCGTGCACACAACACACAGCCGTGCACACAACACACAGCCGTACACACAACACACAGCCGTGCACACAACACACAGTCGTGCACACAACACACAGCCGTGCACACAACACACAGCCGTGCACACAACACACAG
>JACJUY010007979.1:0-12383 GCA_014220935.1 Platorchestia sp. MABIK
ATTCCATCATGTCCGACAGCTTTTGTGTTTTTCAATGAGTACAAAATAGTCCGTAACTCTGGTAAATTAAAGTAAAGTAAAGTAAAAAAAGTAAAGTAAAGTAAAAGTAAAAGTAAAGTAAAGTAAACGATGCTCCCTTAATGAAACGTATGCCTAATTTTAGACTTGATAAGGTGCGCGTGGTGATCCTTTGGCCTGAAGAGGCGCAGCTGGTAGCTTTCGATATAGCTAGATATTTAACGATCGTTTTTGGAGTTTAGAAGCAGCTAGATAATGATCGGGTATAAACTCAATGAGTTCACCCTTCAAGTGTATTTTTCAGTCAGAGTAGTTGCCGCCATGAACACAGTGACTAACTTTGCTCGTCATAGCCGTGGGGCTTTCGGACCTGACTCCGTACGGGAAACGCGGGTTCGAGTCTCGGCGCTGGTGTCGATTTTCTCTGTTGGGTATAGGAGAAAAAATTCTAAGCACAATACCCCACTCTACCCAGGTGTCTGAAATGGGTACCGGTCTTTGACCGAGGGAAAAGCGTCATGGCGTCCTGGTGTTAGTCATCAGGCATTTGAAAAACCAATGTAAAAGGTGATATGCATCATGCTTCAATTGGAAATAAAGCATCCGTAGATGCCGATGTTTGTTTTGTTTGTTGTGTTATATGTTGTGTACTCGTCGTAGCCGTGTGGTTAAAGAATCCGCCCTTCCGTGAAGGTGTCGAGGGTTCGAATCCCGGCGCTGTGTGGCGACTTTCTTCGCTGGATATAGGGGAAAAACTCAAAGCACAATACCATACTCTACCCAGGTGTCTGGAATGGGTCCAGGTCTTGATCGGGAGAAACCGTCCTGGTGTCCTGGCGTTAGTTATAAGGCATTTGAAAAACCAATGTACAATGTGATATGTATCAGGCTTGATTGGAAATCAAGCATCCTTAGATGCTGATGTTTGTTTATAACTTCTTACCTTTTAATGGGTTGAATCTTGTACTTGTAGATAAAAATCTTTAGTAAACCTATACTGCACACCGACTTAAGTATGATGAAAGTATGAAAACTAGACAATGAAACTTGGGCGAAATGATCTCTCATGAAAAACTACCAAAAGTCGTGAAAATGACGTTAGAAAATGCATACTGTATTTACTCATTTGTTTTACATTGGCAATTTCAATACGGAAATTTTAGCAGTAGATGTAAGGGGGATGTCTTTGTGAACTGCCCAATTGTGAAATCTTTTTTTACGAACAGCACGCTGTTACGATACGATGCTTGGGCCTGTCGGCCTCTCGTTACCGATAGAGGAATTCAAACCTCGACAGTCAGAGGGGAAACGGAAAAAGGAAGGAGAGAAAAATACACAGAAAGAGAGGGGGACAGAAAAGAAAGAAACTAGGAACAGCAGTGTTAGCATAGTTGCACCACGAGTTTACCTTAGTTTATCAGCATGGATAATAACGACAAAATTTGAAAGATTAAACACATTTATTTAACGTAAAATGTTGAACACGTGAGTTAAAGCACACAAGATATCTGAACGAAATGATCAAAAGGAGCACGAGTGCAACAATCAAAAGTCTGCATAATATTCCTGACAAAATTCAATGCTACATGGCGCTCAAAGAAGCGGAGTGTAATGCTCACCGAGAATCAAAATTATAGATTATTAAGCGTGAGCAAATAATTAACGGTTGCACAAAATTTGAGGCAAATTCTAAATAACATGAGATCACGAAGTAATGAGGGCAACAAATGACATAGTGAAATCTTGACTCACACAAGACATCAAAATGTTGAACACTCTGCGCTACGCACAACGTGAAACTCTTGCTCTAATACCCAATCGCACCTCTCTGCTAAGTGCGCAACATCACAATGTATAAACCAAATCAATTTCACAAATAGAACACTATTTCAAAGCACTGTTCAATATGCTTCTTTTAGTTGCAACTTTCCACTCTAGCTCACTACTTCCGAATCCTCAACCAGCAATTATGCATTCACACTCTCCTGTAACATGTGGATGGCGTCGACCTAAGACCGCTTTCAATGCTGCTCGAAGGATTCACGTGAGGTTGATCAGACCGTTTCCGCTGTTCCCTTGCACTCGTAGGTTGGTGCTGGTCGTTGATTTCCACACACTCAGAGTTCTCAATTTTGAGTAACGTTTGCTGAGTACCGGAGCATCTCGTCCGCTGCAAAACTCGCAGAGCCTGGCACTGTTGCACGACTTTGAAACTGTGAGATTCGAATTGTCATGCTGGAGTTTCATTGCGAGCTTGGAGTTGACGTAGAGTTCTTGGAGTTGACGTAGAGTTCTTAAATGCTTTCGCTGTAGTTGTTGCCTCGTTGCACTTGACGATTATCGCCGCGAAGTTGATGTGCTTCGAGCGGGTTTCTATTGCAAGTAAATACTTCACCAACTGCTGGTTTCGACTTAATCTTCTAGAAATTTCGATGTTGATGTCGATATATTGGTGCTCTTGTGCACTGCACACCGGCGACCGCCGGTGTGCTCAGTTTTCGTACACTCCCACTGTGCACTTCTTGTTGCGAAAAACTCAGCGAAAAGACCTCTCGATCCTTCTTGTCGTGCCCTTATATGTACGTCGCTCGGATCCTTCTCGAATGTTCACGAATGTTCGTTGTTCCAAAGACAGAATTTTAAACCTGATTGGTGGACCACTCGCTTGTCCTGATGCCTCGAAATTTAATTGGTGCGTGCTCTGTCACACCCCCTCGCGCGATTGTCTCTCGAGCGCTCATTGGCTCCGGTGGTGGGGCTTTTGTTTAGGCCAACCCTCGTATCCTTCTAGGCTCGTTCCCACGCCTACGCGCACCGGCTTAACGGCCTGACATTCCAAAGATCTGTCGCAGCTTTCCGTTCTTTACCTACTCTAGCCTAGCAATAAATGACATTATTATAAGATATAAGATAATTTCTTTTCCAATTTTTCAACCTTTCGAAACTGTTCCAGTTCAACACGTGTTAAAATACGAAGAAAATCGCTTATCATCTTTACTCAGAGAACACTCAATTTTAAAAAATTCTAAATCAGTCAGTATCTATAAACGCAACGTTTCGATGTTACTAACATCATCATCAGGCTGCAAAATAAAAAAGAAACACTTAGTCACATCGGTAAAAACTATGTCAATACAAAACTTGAACTACATCAGACTAGATAAAAATATAGGTAACCACGTTGCGAGAAGACTAGATAGGGCGAATTTTGTACAATATTGGAACTACAGCTGACTAGTTGTTATTGCACGCTAGATATACACATGTTATCGGCCCCAGAGATGGAGGCATAATGGCCGAACGGAGGTTACAGACGTCTAAGTCACAGTCCGACTGAACAATTTTAGAGCAAAAAACCATTTGTATTTTCGTTGAGGCAAGGTTTAAGCTTATGAATGTGCAGTGCTTCTATTATTTGAATGTGCTCTTTTTTTCATAACATTATACAAGATTTTCGTATTTGATGTGACTAAGTGTTTCTTTTGTATTTTGCAGCCTGATAATGATGTTAGTAACATCGAAACGTTGCGTTTATAGATACTGACTGATTTAGAATTTTTAAAAATTGAGTGTTCTCTGAGTAATGATGATAAGCGATTTTCTTCGTATTTTAACACGTGTTGAACTGAAAAGATATAAGATATTTCGTGTTATAAGATATAAGACATTTCACTACAACATTATTTATAACTCACGATTTTGATCAGTAGAAGAATCATGCTAAAATTTCAATTCAATTCTCTATTTGGGATTCTTTTTTCTATACAGGAGCTGGACGGATAAGCGACAAACTGATGAAGCATCATGGAAAAGTTGATGTGGCTATTGACAGCAACTGTAGCTGTTCTGATCTCAGTCAGCAATGTGACAGTTTCTACGCCAATTCGTGCAGTCCGGGATGAATATCTTAGTAGTCATACTATGAATTTCGCATCACCAATGATGTACTCAGATACATTTTTCGATAATGACGAAATTCAGAAATCCCAAGAAAAATTTTTAAATTCAACAAATGAAACGAGGCTGAAAGAAACTGAACAAGCACCTAGAAATAAAGGAACAAAACGAAAAAAGTGGACAAGCGCAAAACCACTAATTTCAGCGAATGAAAACTATTCAATCCCAAAACTGAAACAAACTCAGACCTTGGATTATTTGTTGAAGCCAAAACGTTCTCTTCCTACCTCTTCATATTTGGCGAAGTCACCATCAACAAACAGCACCGTAGAAACATCAGAAGTGTCTGAGTTCATAATAGCTGAAACTGCCAGTGAGGGCACAACAGTGTCTACAACATTGGAAACTACAAGTATCACTCCAACGCAAATATCTAAATTACATGCTACTTCAGATACTGAAACGATAACGTATACAACAGGAGAATATACAGCAGTGGAACCGAGCACTTTGCTAGAAACGTCATCTACAGACGAAACGCAAACGTCATCACCACACTTTTCTTCCACTTCATCTGATACGACATACACCAAACAAATAACCACCCCTAATACGCAGTCTTCTGTCGAAACTTCTGCAACTAGCGGGGAATCGACGAGAACGACATTACCAGGAAGCACTACCGTCACAGATTCTTCGAACGTCTCCACAGAACAATCTTCAGCCTTATCTAGTACAAGCACCTCTAGAAGCTCAGAGCCAACGTCTGCAGAATCAACAACAGAGTCTTCTAGCAGTATAAAAACTTTTAGTACTGGATACCAAAGTTCTAGCACTGAATTCACGACGCTTTTATCATCAACAGGTTCTGAAACGACAAATCCTACGTCTACTTTTGCATCTTCAACTACTGATTTAACTTCTTCGAAAACAACATTTACTGATAGTCCTTCGGAAAGCAACTCTCATACCAGCACATCCTTCACTGAGTCAACATCTTCTTCATATTTAACTACAACACAAACGACCGAAAGAACTGCTGAAACACCAAAAGTGTCTGAGTTCACAACAGCTGAAACTGTTAGTGAGAGGTCGACAGTGTCTTCAACCTTGCAAACTGCAAGTATCACTTTAACGCAAACATCTGAATCATCTACTACTTTAAGGACTGAACCGACAATGTATACGACTCGGGAATCAACAACAGTGGAACCGAGTGATTCGCCAGAAACCTCATCAACAGACGAAACACAAACGTCATCACCATTCTTTTCTTCTACTTCATCCGATGCTGCATATACCAAACAAACACCCACCTCTAATACACTATCTTCTGTCGAAACTTCTGCAATTAGCGAGGAATCTACGAAGACGACATCACCAGGAAGCACTACCGTCTCAGATTCTTCGAGCGATTCCACTGGATCATCTTCAACCGTATATAGTACAAGCACCTCGACAAGCTCGGAGCCAACGTCTGCCGAATCAACAACAGCGTCGTCTTACAGTGAAGAAACCTCTAGTACTGGATACCAAAGTTCAACCCCTGAATTCACGACGCTTTCATCATCAACAGGGTCGGAAACGTCATATCCTTCAACGTCTTCTTTTGTTTCTTCAACTAATGATTTAACTTCTTCGGAAACAACAGTTACTAAAAGTGTTTCGAAAAGCACCTCTCATACCAGCACATCCTTCACTGAGTCAACATTTTCTTCCTCTTCATATTTAAGTACATTACAAACAACCGAAAGAACGGCTGAAACACCAGGAGTATCAGAGTTCACAACAACTGACACTGTCAGTGAGAGTTCGACAGTGTCTTCAACATTGGAAACTACAAGTATTACTTTAACGCAAACATCTGAATCATCTACTACTTTAAGGACTGAACCGACAATGTATACGATTCGGGAATCTACAACAGTGGAACCGAGTAATTCGCCAGAAACCTCATCAACAGACGAACACACAAACGTCATCACCATTCTTTTCTTCTACTTCATCCGATGCTGCATATACCGAACAAACACCCACCTTTAATACACAATCTCCTGTCGAAACTTCTGCAATTAGCGAGGAATCTACGAAGACGACATTACCAGGAAGCACTACCGTCTCAGATTCTTCGAGCGACTCCACTGGATCATCTTCAACCGTATATAGTACAAGCACCTCGACAAGCTCGGAGCCAACGTATGCCGAATCAACAACAGAGTCTTCTCACAGTGTAGAAACATCTAGTACTGGATACCAAAGTTCAACCCCTAAATTTACGACACTTTCATCATCAACAGGGTCTGAAACGACATATCCTTCTACGTCTTCTTTCACATCTTTAACTAATGATTTAACTTCTCCGGAAACAGCAGTTACTGATAGTCCTTGGGAAAGCACCTCTCGAAAGCAGCACATCTTTCACTGAGTCCACATCTTCTTCCTCTTAAGGTTTTATTACATCACAAACGACCGAAAGAACTGCTGAAACACCAAAAGTGTCTGAGTTCACAACTGCTGAAACTGTTAGTGAGAGGTCGACAGTGTCTTCAACCTTGCAAACTGCAAGTATCCCTTTAACCCAAACATCTGAATCATCTACTACTTTAGGGACTGAACCGACAATGTATACAACACGGGAATCAACAACAGTGGAACCGAGTAATTCGCCAGAAACCTCGTCAACAGATGAAACACAAACGTCATCACCATTCACTTCTTCTACTTCATCCGATACCGCATTTACCGAGCAAACAAGCACCCATAATACGCAGTCTTCTGTTGAAACTTCTGCAACTAGCCACGAATCGACGAGTACGACATTACCAGGAAGCACTACCGTCATAGATTCTTCGAGCGTCTTCACTAAACCATCTTCAACCTTGTTTCGTACAAGCACCTCAAGCTCGGAGCCAACGTCTGCCGAATCAACAACAGAGTCGTCTTACAGTAAAGAAACTTCTAGTACTGGATACCAAAGTTCAACCCCTGAATTCACGACGCTTTCATCATCAACAGGGTCTGAAACGTCAAATCCTTCAACGTCTTCTTTTGCTTCTTCAACTAATGATTTAACTTCTTCGGAAACAACAGTTACTAAAAGTGTCTCGGAAAGCACCTCTCATACCAGCACATCCTTCACTGAGTCAACATTTTCTTCCTCTTCATATTTAAGTACATTACAAACAACCGAAAGAACGGCTGAAACACCAGGAGTATCTGAGTTCACAACAACTGACACTGTCAGTGAGAGTTCGACAGTGTCTTCAACATTGGAAACTACAAGTATTACTTTAACGCAAACATCTGAATCATCTACTACTTTAAGGACTGAACCGTCAATGTATACAACACGGGAATCTACAACAGTGGAACCGAGTAATTCGCCAGAAACCTCATCAATAGACGAAACACAAACGTCATCACCATTCTTTTCTTCTACTTCATCCGATGCTGCATATACCGAACAAACACCCACCCCTAATACACAATCTTCTGTCAAAACTTCTGCAATTAGCGAGGAATCGACGAGTACGACATTACCAGGAAGCACTACCGTCATAGATTCTTCGAGCGTCTCCACTGAACCATCTTCAACCTTGTTTCGTACAAGCACCTCAACAAGCTCGGAGCCAACGTCTGCCGAATCAACAAACGAGTCGTCTTACAGTGAAGAAACCTCTAGTACTGGATACCAAAGTTCAACCCCTGAATTCACGACGCTTTCATCATCAACAGGGTCTGAAACGACAAATCCTTCTACGTCTTCTTTCACATCTTTAACTGATGATTTAACTTCTCCGGAAACTGCAGTTACTGATAGTCCTTGGGAATGCACCTCTCATACCAGCACTTCGTTCACTGAGTCCACATCTTCTTCCTCTTCAGATTTTATTACATCACAAACGACCGAAAGAACTGCTGAAACACCAAAAGTGTCTGAGTTCACAACTGCTGAAACTGTTAGTGAGAGGTCGACAGTGTCTTCAACCTTGCAAACTGCAAGTATCACTTTAACCCAAACATCTGAATCATCTACTACTTTAGGGAGTGAACCGACAATGTATACAGCACGGGAATCAACAACAGTGGAACCGAGTAATTCGCCAGAAACCTTGTCAACAGATGAAACACAAACGTCATCACCATTAATTTCTTCTACTTCACCCGATTCTGCATTTACCGAGCAAACAAGCACTCATGATACGCAGTCTTCTGTTGAAACTTCTGCAACTAGCGACGAATCGACGAGTACGACATTACCAGGAAGCACTACCGTCATAGATTCTTCGAGTGTCTCCACTGAACCATCTTCAACCTTGTTTCGTACAAGCACCTCAACAAGCTCGGAGCCAACGTCTGCTGAATCAACAACAGAGTCGTCTTACAGTGAAGAAACCTCTAGTACTGGATACCAAAGTTCAACCCCTGAATTCACGACGCTTTCATCATCAACAGGGTCTGAAACGTCAAATCCTTCAACGTCTTCTTTTGCTTCTTCAACTAATGATTTAACTTCTTCTGAAACAGCAGTTACTAATAGTCCTTGGGAGAGCACCTCTCAAACCAGCACATCCTTCACTGAGCTAACATCTTCTTCCTCTTCATATTTAAGTACATCACAAACGACCGAAAGAACGGCTGAAACACCAGGAGTATCTGAGTCCACAACAGCTGACACTGTCAGTGAGAGTTCGACAGTGTCTTCAACATTGGTAACTACAAGTATTACTTTAACGCAAACATCTGAATCATCTACTACTTTAGAGACTGAACCGACAATGTATACGACACGGGAATCTGCAACAGTGGAACCGAGTAATTCGCAAGAAACCTCATCAACAAACGAAACGTTAACGTCATCACCATTCTTTTCTTCTACTTCATCCGATGCTGCATATACCGAACAAACATCCACCCCTAACACACAATCTTCTGTCGAAACTTCTGCAATCAGCGATGAATCTACGAAGACGACATTACCAGGAAGCATTACCGTCTTAGATTCTTCGAGCGACTCCACTGGATCATCTTCAACCTTATATAGTACAAGCACCTGGACAAGCTCGGAGCCAACGTATGCCGAATCAACAACAAAGTCTTCTAACAGTATAGAAACATCTAGTACTGGATACCAAAGTTCAACTTCTAAATTTACGACGCTTTCATCATCAACATGGTCTGAAACGACAAATCCTTCCACGTCTTCTTTCACATCTTTAACTAATGATTTAACTTCTCCCCAGACAGCAGTTACTAATAGTCCTTGGGAAAGCACCTCTCATACCAGCACATCCTTCACTGAGTCCACATCTTCCTCTTCAGATTTTATAACATCACAAACAACCGAAAGAACTGCCGAAACACCAAAAGTGTCTGAGTCCGCAACAGCTGAAACTGTCAGTGAGAGTTCGACAGTGGCTTCAACATTGGAAACTACAAGTATCACTTCAACGCAAACATGAACGACAACGTATAAACAGGTGAATCCACAACAGTTGAATCGAGTTATTCACCAGAAACCTCATCCTTTGAGGAAGACCAGTCATCTTCAACTTCTTTCATGGTCATGGCTTCTACCGTTGTGTCTTCGACTTTGCCCACTTCACCGTTTTCAAGTTCATTGTCCACGCTTTCTTCACCAACTATGCTCACATTTTCAGTTCTGTCTTTTAGTACTCCTGAGGTTCTCTTGACACACCTCCCAGGTAAGTGCAATAGCTTTTTAATATAGCATTTACTCTCCTTACTTATCGAGTGTTAATGTGTGAGTTATGAGATTATTGTAGACTGTCTGTATCATCAGTGAAAGTGTGAAAAGGGTTTTAATTTAGCTTCTTGTTATAAATCAGCGTATATTACCGTATTCAATTATTCCTAGCAGAACCCGTGAAAATTCTACGGACATTGTCTTCAATAAGCTAGGTGGACCTGTGAAAAAATCCGTTCGACATTACCAAACAAAATCTAACATAACACATTCAGACCTAACCTTATCCTAACATAACCTAACCTCTCCTATCTTAACCCATCCTAACCGAAGATATCCTGATTATACGTCAAACCAAAAAAACGTAAAAAACACATATAAAAACTGTGTACCCGTGAAAAACCTTCATCAACATTACCTAACAAATTCTAACATAACATATTCTAACCTAACACATCCTAACATAGTACATACTAACCTATCCTATGCTAACCGAATCTTTCTTGATAATATGTCAAGCATAAAAAAACCGTTGACCCGTGAAAAAAATGTCAACATTACGTAACCTATGCTAACATATCCTAACCTCACCTATCCTGACCAAACCTATCCTATCCTGACCTAACCTAACTTAAACCTATCATACCCCACCTATCCTAACCTAACCTGAACCTATCATACCTCACCTATCCTAACCTAACAGAACCAATGTCATCGTTAAGCTATGTGGACCCGCGATAAAATTCGGTAAACATTACCTAAGAACTTCTAATATAACATATTCTAACATAACACATGCTAACGTAACATATACTAACCTATCCTATCCTAACCAAAGCTATCCTGATAATATGTCAAACATAAAAAAACATGAATACGCGAAAAAATTTCATCAACGTTTACCTCACCTATGCTAACCTAACCTATCCTTAACTATCCTATCCTAACCTTTCCCATCCTAACCTATCCTAACCTATCCTATCCTTAACTATCCTAATTTAATTTAACCTATACCAACTTATCCTATCCTGAATCATTTGAATTGTCGTATTCAATGGGTCAAGCAGTCATCGTTTAGCTAGGGTGATCCGTGAAAAAATTCCGTCAACATTACCTAACAAATTCCACCATAACATATTCTATCCTTACCCATCCTAACCCAACATATCTTACTATCCTATCCTAAACAATGCAATCCTGAGAATGTCAAACATAAAAAACCATGGACCCGTAAAAATATTTCATCATCACCTAATCCATGCTAACCAGGGTTGCGGAGTCGGAGTCGGGAGTCGGAGTCGCCGGAGTCGCATGTTTTAGGGTGGAGTCGGAGTCGGAGTCGCTTTTCTGAATGTGTGTGGAGTCGGAGTCGCTTTTCCGAATGTGGTGGAGTCGGAGTCGGAGTCGGAGTCGTTCATTCGGATGTGGTGGAGTCGAGGTTGATGTCGCTGTTTTTTAGTGTCGTCGATCCTAATTTTTGCAAAAATCATTCAGAATTGTTTAAGGGAACCATATCCATAAATAGGGAAACTTTTTTTCTATGGGACGTACGTCTATGAAAATTTGCAGACTACTAGATCTCCACATTTGTAACAACTTATCTTCTATAAAATTTTTTCATTGGGAGCAAAGAAAATTAATTATTCCTTATAATAAAAAAAAATTTTTTTTGAGTGTAAGTCCGAAGTTAACAAAGCTGGAGCAATGAGGTTTGTTGCATTTGAAAGTAAAATGTGTTCTCTAAAATCGTGATTTGCTGATTTTTTCGATTTATTTCATTCCGAATTTATATGAATTTTTTGAAAGAGTTAGGGTAAAAGTTAAAATTTGAGGGAAAAAAGTCTACGGTAAGCGGTACATGAAGTATTTTGGAAAATTTGGGCAAACCAGACTTTTAGAGCACACATTTCACTTTCAAATGCAGCAAACCGCATTGCTCTAGCTTTGTAAACTTCGGACTTACATCTCAGAATGTCTTGAAAACTTCCTTTTTTTTACGAGATTATTTTAGATTCAAAAAGCTTCTCCTCCTACAGTTTTTAAGCTACAGTGATGATTTTAGTATCATTGCATGCGGAAAAACTAGGGCTTTCGAAAGAATTAAATATTTTTTCGAAATTCATTTTTATTCCAAAGTTATGACGTCATAAATTTGAATTTGTTAAAAAAAAAAAATTTTCATATTTTTTCATTATATTAATTTAAAATTGAAAATTGAAGGAAAATCATTCATTTTTTTGGAATGTCCACGTTATTCTCCATTCAATAATACCAAAATCATTACTGTAGCTCATAAAATGTCAGAGAAGATGCATTTAGAAACCCCCCCCCCCCTCAAAGTACCGTTTTCTATGATTTCCCATTTTCTTTCAAAGAAAATCGCATTTTTTCATGGAGGGTAAATGATTTTAAATTGCATTTCCTATCAGTGTACTAAATTTCATTGCTCTAGGTTCAATAATAAAGGAAAGGTTTAGAAGGGGGACGCTTACCTTGAGAATTATGAATGATGAAATATATAAATTAATAAAAAAAATAATTTTTGAAATTTTTGATTTTTTTTTTAATGTCCACGTTATTCTGCATCCAATGATACCAAAATCATTACTGTAGCTCAAAAACTGTCAGAGAATGAGCATTTAGAAAACCCCCCAAAAAATGTCGTTTTCTATGATTTCCAATTTTCTTTCGAAGAAAATCGCTTTTTTTCATAGAGGGTAAATGATTTCAAATTGCATTTCCTATCATAGTACCAAATTTC
>JACJUY010007979.1:21578-40512 GCA_014220935.1 Platorchestia sp. MABIK
AACAAGTGAGCTGTCGCTTGCAGAGATTTTTCTCTCACGTCAATGTCGAAAGCGGATTTGTCACAGATTTTAAGGGTCAAACTCATTTGGAGCACAAGGCTTTCAATAGGAAAAATTTATACTAATTCTAATTTGTTCAACAAGAAAGTACGATTTGTAAGAAAATTGTACAGTACCTTCCTTAATAATCGGGCTTTAGAGGGGCTTTTATTCACAGTTTTTGCAAGCAGTAGCTGTTTCTCCATGTGTTTGTATGGAAACATCTTCAGAGCTTGATGAAGAAGAGTAAACATAGTCCTACACGAGATATTCCCATGTTTGGCAAAACTCTGGATGGACCTCTAAGGATTCATACGCAGGTTTTCTCTAGTGTCTCTCTTAACCAATTTTGAGGTCCAAACACTTCGGAGG
Source organism: Platorchestia sp. MABIK (assembly GCA_014220935.1). NCBI lineage: Eukaryota > Metazoa > Arthropoda > Malacostraca > Amphipoda > Talitridae > Platorchestia > Platorchestia sp. MABIK. The sequence goes on from JACJUY010007979.1 coordinate 21,990, forward strand.
CGACGTTGTCCCTGCCGACCTTCCTCTATTCCAGTCTCCTCAAGTCTTTTGAAGGCCCTACACACAAGGTTCTGTCAACTTTCAAGTTTCTTGAAATATCCCGCTGAGACTTGCCAGCCAGTTCTTTTCTTTAAATTTTTAGCCATGATGAAGTATCAAAACCTGAAAACATGAAGAACCATTAGAAGTTTCGAAACTGGTTATTAATGCAATAGAAAATATTTTAAATAGAAGAATTTCATGAAAAACGAAAATAACATTGATGAACCTGTATTAGGTTATTTAAAAAGTATCTAATGACTTTACAGGTAATTTCAAACCATTACCCACAGACTGCAGGTTTGAGCAACTTTCAAACACTGCGGTGGGTGGGACCGACATACCTCCATACAACCCTGGCAACGAGAGTTATGTGACGATGCTGAGTTACTGTGACACCGTAGCCGGCAGCCCCTGTCTCGCCCTCGAGTCTCAAAAAGGTAAGGAATTTAGTTAGATTTGACCAGCACGTTTGATGGAGGTGTGTTGAGATCATAAGGGGAGGGAGGGGGGGGGAAGGGGTCAGTAGTGCAAGCATATTTTATTCACGATGATAATTTAGGAGCATTAGGTTGCACACAAAGGTTTCTTTTCTCATTGTGTGAATGGACTATTCAAAGCTTCAGCACGAACTCTATTCGCTAGAATATCAATGGATATTAAAATACAACTAATGAAATTCATTCAATCGTGTCCATAGGAAAAAAAATTTATTTCAAACGTTTCCATAAGAAAATATACGGTGTCGTTGTCGTCTTCGTCAATACAAGACAGTTTGCCGACATCGCTTGATGAGCGTAGTTATGTCGCCGCTCTCGTTTCGTGTGCGGTGTGTTACAGCGTTAGGTTGTGCCGGCTTTTACCAATCACACCTCAAAACTTTTCATTTACTCAGATAGACGCACAGTGTTATTAGTTTTTTAATATATTATGGTCAACTGGAGTGATACCATCGCAGTGGCAGCATGCTAGCTAAACATACTAGTGTAGACAGTAGCTGAGACATCGCTGTCTGTATCACCAACCACCTACGTTCATACTACAGCCTACGAAAAGTTAATTCAGAATCCTAAATAAAGTTTAATATTTCCTGCCTGAAACAGCTTTACAAATGCTCTACCGAGAGCTCATTTCACCATACCTGCATACGGAATAGAAGCATGGCACGGAACTGAAAAAAAATAAAACCAATATACTTTTTACTCTGCAAAAAAGACCCATCAGAGCGGTATAGAATATAACATACAATGCTCACACAAATGATTCATTCAAAATTTTCAATACCTAAACTTCCGGATCTCTACAAAATCTCTATTTGTAATTTAATTTACAAAACATTAACGAATGATGGCGACAATAGCCTAAAACAATTACTAACTGCTCAAACTGGTCATCACGACCATTTAACCCGAAATAGAAGTAAATTCATGCTTCCTTATTATTCAAAGGCCAGGTCGCAATACAGTATCCTCTTCGTTGGAACTAAAACTTGGAACTCAATCCCTGCGGAGGTCCGTGAAAGTAATTCTTCCAGGGTATTCAAAAGAAATCTTGAGTCTCACTTCCTATCAGAATACTAGTCGTGTAAGATCACCAAGTCAAATCAAGTCTCCTACATGACTGATCCTAATAATGTAATTTGCCATGGTTAACATCGCCGATCTTCGGTCTGCTCTTGAATCGTTTATCAAATATACTGTTAAATCTAGTCCACATGAACTAAATTGTAAAATGAAGCATCTAATATAGAGTTAATTCTCACATTGATCAGTCTAATGTGAAACTAGGTTAAGTGAATTAGGTAAAACTTTATTGTACACCTTAGAATAACGTTGATGGTAGGATGCCCTAGAAGTCGCTGAACTTATTCGGGCCCACAGGTAGCTATACTCAAATTTGACCATTGTACTGGACTTTAGAAACATTCTACCGTTCTAACGTCTTCTTCTTCTAGAAACATTCTAACATCATCTAGTTTTTCAAAATTTTTTGTCATTGTAGCGTCTAACGTAGTGGAGCTACATTTCACTGTAGCGGAAGCACCGCTACAATAATTTAGAGACTGTAACGGTAGCTCCTGCTACAATTAGAGCGTGTAGCGGTAGAGCTCACTACATATATGAGAGAGGGCGCCACCCAGCTCTGGCTGAGGTTAGTCGGTTGTGTACGTATAAGCTTTGCCCAACTCACTGTGGTTTCGATAATTTTCTTTCATTACAAATTCCTGTTAGTTAGTTCGTATAATTTTTGAAGAGCATCAATAAGACGTGAAGAAGAATTTATAATTTTGAAGAACATTTGCTCTTTCCTCTATCCAAATTTTGCAGATATTGTATCATAACCATGTTTGTTGGTTCGAAAAATTGGGTGGATTGGTTCACCCGTCCTTTTTAAATTTTCCCTTGAAGCATTTATGATTTAAGCCGTCCACTGCTGAGGCTATGTTTGTGTGACTAAAGGGCGACTTCTACCCAGAATCAAGAAAATGGCTCCCACGTTTGTTGTATGGGATTTAGATCTATGAAATTTGGCATACGTATGTATTTTTAAAATAAATACAGAGCGTATACCCAGAATTTTCCCATTTTCGAAATAATTTCAGAGATAATGGAGGAAAAGGGGAAAAATAAGATATTTTCAAAGGCTATCTCCTCCGAAAGTTGTTATCGCAGAGCAATGATTTAGGTCTCATTGAATGTGCAAAGAGTTGCTGCATGGCTGGACGTGGGTTCATTTTGAAATTCGCAATTATTTTTTATTAAGGAAATTTCAAATTGTTTTTTAAAAGGTATGCAATTTTTCGTAGATTTTTCAATGAAACTAAAAAATTACTGTGAATTTCAAAACGAACTCACGTCCAGCCATGCAACAACTTTTTGCGCATTCAATGAGACTTAACTATTGCTGTACGATAATAACTTTTGGAGGAGATAGCTTTTGAACTTTTTATCTTCAACTGTTCAGAAAGCGAATTTTTCAACCATTTTTAATTTTTTTCATTTTCAAGTTATATTGCTTGGAAAAATTGACGCCATTGACGTTTGAAAGCTATCTAAACATAGGAATATTTTTTATTCTAAGTTTTTTGTGGTTCCTTAGAGGAACCGGTACCACAAGGGGTATCACAGATACGCATCATCGCTCCAGAAGCGCACGCTGAGGCGTCCTCCTCGACGCGCTCCTCCCCTTCCTCCTTTTGTTTCCCTCTCTCACGGAGCAAAGAACGTTGTGTAGCTTTGCTAGTTTGTAAACTAAGGAGTTCTGTGTCGAATAGACCAACAAAACAAAATCCAGTCTGGTTCATGTCTAACGCGGTGACTGTCCGGCGCTAGCAGCTGCATTCGAATCCACCCACTTCCCCCTCCCCCCCCCTCGTTTCCCTCTCTCACAAAGCACAGAACTTTTTGAACCAGATCACTGGCATGTAAAATAAGGACTTCTGTATTAAATAGAGCAATAAAAACAGCAGAAAAAAATTTTCAGGGGCGTGGCACATGCACTTGCTAGTCGGCGCTGGCAGCTGATTGGACCTCTCCCCCCTTGCCCAACCCCATTTCCCCCCCTTACGATGCTCAGATCGCTCTGCAAATTTGACAGCTTGTGGTGTAAGCATATCTCTAGCGAATAAAGCAATGCCATTTTTTTCCGGATTCTGGGTAGACGTCCCCCTTAAATCATAATGCTGCAGCGAACAAGATAGACTAGGGAATCAAAATAGACTTGTTCGAACTATGGTTGGTGGTGTACGTGTGCATTATTAAAGTTTTTGATTCCGGTTCACAGGTTAGAAATGGAGGATGGGGTGCAATGCCAGAAGAAAAAGAATGAAAAATGAAGTTTGGCACAGGGTGTACCAGAAGAATATAAAAAACTATTGAGAAAGTGAAGGGGGATAGGAGTAGAAGAAAACGGGTGAAATGCGCAGTATTTGGTGTTCTTGATGTTGGAATTTCTACCTTACTTTTCTTGGGGTTTCATAAAATGGGAAACCCATCTGGGCTATGTGTATATGAAAATAAACCTTATATCACAAGATTTCTATGTGGGGGCTACATAATATTTAAGTAATTAGTTACAATTACTCAAAAGTACAGCTTTACATGTATACACATAAACCTGAATATTATATTAACATTTTTTTATATTATTATGTTTATTTTTTATTCTCATTTTTCAAAACACATATGTATACATATTTTTTAACCACATATAATTCATACGAGCCCGTGCATTTACGTTCGTGAACACTTACATATCTATATTCAAGAGTTCACATGCATTCAGATGTATCCAACTTTTTCATTTTTTATTTTTTTTATACAAATGCGATAGAAACTACCAAGTGACCAGCGTACTGACCACAAGTTTCACCACGAAACGTTTCACCTGGCTATATTGATAAGGTTCGAAATGGACTGCCATCAGAATGGACATGTGCAGATTACCATCGGATGTTATACCGTTTCTCATCGCTGCGACTAGAGTCAAGAGAATGAGGAGATGACGGAGGAGAGTGTGAGATTTTCAATTATTTATTTTTAAAGGGCTGATTATCATTCAGTGTTAGATTTGGTCAGATTGTGATCGGATTGTGTTTGGATTTTTGACTTCCACTCGTAGGGCAAAAACCGTGCCGCTTTTCAAAACCCAAAACAAAAACAAAGTAAATTAGCAAGATGGATCATTGTACAATCATCCTCTTGAACCAATAATAGAGTTTATGTTGCTGAATTTAGTCAACTATCTATATTCCACGCGAGATCGACGCCTGACGCCAAACAGAGCGTCATCGGTAGTACAAGCCATGGTGGATCTTCAAATTTACTACTCCTGTTATAGTTACATGTATTTCGGGTTTGGAGGGAGTCCAAATGCAAGAAGTCTAGAGCTCCTAATTCTAAGGTGTGGTGGAAGTGTTAACTGACCAAGTAGATCAGGGTCAAATAGTTGTAGATTTGACTAGATCATGCGGTGGCTAAAAGGGACGTACACAGAGAATCAGAGCTGCCGAACGTGAAAAATGAAGAATTCTGACAGGTGTGGTGGGAACTAATGTATGTTAATTCACCGTATTTTTCACAACCATCGATTGCCCTTTCCTATTTTTCTTCAACTGCCACTACCCGCATTGATAAAGATAACACGAGAAGCAATTTTACATGTATGAGCATGTTCGACCAATAGACTACTGTTGAGTTGAATTTGATAACGTACTGTGTATTCTTGTTTTAGTGTTTTTAGCGGAAAATTTAGGACACTTTTGCACTCACTGATTACAGTTTTTATTTAAACTTCGACTTTAAATCTGTGTTTAATATCGCGCTTAATGAACAAGAATTTGAACATGAATGATTTGAACGTGAGTTCCTCGCTTAATTAAATTGGTGTATTTTATCCAGGGTTGCGGAGTCGGAAGAATAAATGTGCGACTCCGACTCCGACTCCGACTCCGCCTTTTAGAATTTTGCGTCTCCGACTCTACCTTTCCAGAATTTTGCGACTCCGACTCTACCTTTCTAAAATTTTGCGACTCCAACACCGACTCCACCTAATCACAATTTTGTGACTCAAACTCCACCTATTCACAATTTATTAGATGAATCTTACTGGTTGCAGGTGTTGCAACCTGTACATATGGTTATTATGATCTTTATTTACGAACGACTTTTAATTGGCAACAGAATGTTCAAAATCAAGTTTTACTAATTTATAAATCTACTAGTGTACATGATTCTTCAAAAATGACAGGATTCGATAGTTTTCTTTAAAAAAGCCCCAAGATATAGGTGAGAAACAAGTAGATCCACCCTAATAGTACCTGCGATTAAAATATTTTTGTACTTGTGCACTTGTGAAACTCTAATCACTGATACGGTCAATTAGCATCCTTATGAACGTTACAGGCGCACACACCAACCAAGCAAACAACAACTGTGTATTATATTTTAAATTATTATCGGCAAAGAAGTTTTCAACAAATTTGCTATACATTTTTTCCACGATAACTGCATTTTCTCAACAATAGATTCAATTTTCAAGCAAAATTTTTTACTGATAAACAAACGTGAGCAGCTGTTAGGTTTTTCACATCATTTGAATGGTATTAATGATACCATTTAATCAAGTTAATTCACATTATATTAACATAGGGGAAATTATATACAAAACAAATTTTTATTTATAAACTGATGGAGACACCTAGCTTTTCAATATATACGTATAGTTTTTTTGTGCGACAAATTTCCACTGTAGGTTGAAACTCAAAATAAATCAATTTTCACGAATGATTAAATGCCCAAAACTCTTTAGTTTTAGAGTTGTGAGGACTTAAAGGAACTTTGAAACCTAAAGTATGATACCACGTGCACGCCAATGTTAGCGCTATCTTTTTCACTTCAAGTTAATCCAAGTCAAGTTCAGTTAAATCCAAGTCAAGTTCGAATTAATCCAAGTCAAATTCAAATTAATCCAACTTTTAGTTGGGTTAAGAATTGACACACTCACTCGTTAATTAGAGCTTTTTTTGCATTAAATGTTTCTATTAGATGTGATGAGAAAGACAATCGTTTTTCCTTCTGGCAAGGAATACATAAAGCTTTCGCCGGTGTTACAATTTAAAGACAAGCTGTCGTAAAATGTGCAAAGTATCCAGCATCAGGAGGCGGAGTGGGATTCAGATCTTTGAGCGGCGTAAAAGATAAAGGTCAAAAATATAATACAACCAGTTCACTTTGTATTGTACTACTCATTGAAGTTGTTTTAAATTCTACATTAATGTTAGTATGCATCCATTCAAATATTTATGTTCAAAAGGTAATTTTATGTTACACAAAGCAGTATCATGGATGTTTCCACTCTCATTTAGAGATTTACATATTTGAAATTTGATTTTATCACATGTATGAATTCATATGCATTCGAATACATAAGAGAACTATTGGAAGTTATGTAGATTTATTCTTTAAAAGAAATATACAAACACGATACGCGAGTACTGATGTACGATTCCGTTTGAATACAATTGATAGGAGTACATTACACAGATACATTTCTGCATTAGCAATAAAAATGTTGCCATCCCTTCAAATTAATAGGTCACGGCAAATGTATCATCTCTGTCAATGAGATAAATTGTAAGTTATTTTTACGAAAATCATTTGTACAAGCGAAAAAGGACTTTGTTGCTATTTTTTTTTATGGATTAAATCCACATATCGTCCAATGATAACCTTATTTAGTATCATGGATGTATGATTTGATACATGTGATAAAGTGAAATTTTCCGCAAATGAATCTTTATTTGAGTGTAAATAATTCCTCAATACTAAATACTATGTATATGTGTAATAGAAAATTATCTTTTGGACGTAAAAATTTGAATGGATGCAAACTGCCATAAATGTAGAATTTTAAAAGAACTTTTGTGAGGAGTATAATAAGAAGTTTTATAATTGACTGGTATCTTTTACGCCGCTCAAAGATCTGAATCACACTCTGCCTCCTGATGCTGGATACTTAGCACATTTTACGACAGCTTGTCTTTAGATTGCAACAACGGACACCGGCGAAAATTTTCTGTATTCCTTGCTGAAAAGAAAAACGATTGTCTTGCTCATCACATAAAATAAAGGCTTATTTAATAAAAAAAACACTCAAATTAGCGAGTGATTACGTCAATTCTTAACTCAACTTAGGATTGCTTTAATTTGAATTTGACTTGGATTAAATTGATATTGACTTGGATTAAATTGACCTTGACTTAGATTAATTTGAAGTGAAAAGGGTGAAGTCTTGATGGGTGAAAAGATGAAAAAGGTGAAGGTGAAGTCTTGAAGTTCCTTCCCCACTAAAACAGGTTTTTATATTTCTACCATGAGAACTGCAATCATTTTACGGTTAGGAAAAGTATCTGCAGTTTCAAGCTATCAAGCATTGAATAATGTTTGCACGTTTTATTAATTTAATGAAATAGTTACTTACGTTTATCATTTAATGACTTATTGTTAATTTCCTAACGAACGTTTAAATTGCAAGTTTTTTGTTATTGTAGAATGCTTGCAGGTTTAATCGTATAAATAACGAGTAACTGCTTTGGTGCGGTCGGAACCATCAAGACTAGCGTTAACATTGGCGTTCACGAGATCTCCTACTTTGAGTTTTAAAGTTTTTTTTTAAGTCCTTGTAACTCGAAGACTAAGGCGTTTCGGCATTTTATCATTCAGGAAAATCGATATATTTTGAATTTTTGTACCCATAATTGAAATTTGTCCGCACAAAAAAAAACCCTAATCAGTGTTGATAGTTCTTATTAAATAAAATGCCAAGTGTCTCCTTGAACGAATAAATGAATAAATAGATTTGGGTATTTCCTGTGCATAACTTCTATGTTATTACAATTCAATTCAGAACTGAACAAATAAAACTGGTTGGTCCGTCGTGGTTGGTTGGTCTGTCCCTTTCACGCTCTGAAAGGATGCTAAACAAGAATATTTTAATCGTGGCTACTATTAGGATGGATTTATTTATTTATCATCCACATCTGGAAGATTTTCATAACGACAATATCGAATCACGTCATTTATGACAGGTCGTGTACGCTATTATATACATATATACATATATATTCCTGATAGGTGCCTTCTGAGTAGGCAAAGTAGGGAGTGTATCCCCTAATGAGCATAGATAAGTATCAACAGTTTTTCTATTCCTAAGTATGCCTCGATTCAACGAAACTACAATAGTTAATTCAATTCCTATGCTCAAAATCCCCAAAATTATGCTATATCATACATTCATGTGGATAAGGTGGGCAAGATTTGCACGCCGCCTTTTCTTCTCTGTATCTACACTATGCAGGGTAACAATGCCGAAAAGGTGACATATTGTAGCTCAAACAATTTTATATCTCGGCTATAATAGGCCAAAGTTGTTCTGCTTTCTTCACAGGGGCCTGATATTTTCGGAACGTTTTGTTTACAAATAAAAGCCACTTTTAGCTTCTCTGTGTGTTGTATGATACTGTCTTTTATTCTCGTTTGACTTTTTACCATGTATTTGACACTTTCTTATTTTATTAAACGCCCACGTTCTTTTCATTTCGTATTTTTGGTGCTTTTCGGAACGTTTTCGGTAAGAAAATTTGTACGATCGCATAAATGCAACAATCATTGCTGAGGAACAGACACTATTTAAGCTTTTGAAATTGTGAAAACATAATTAGGAAAATCTCCATTTCAGCGTATGCTTCCTTGGAAACTTAAAAATTAAACATGAAAATGAAATGATAAAATACAATTTAACTCTTGAAGAACCAAACAAACTTCAAGAAACAACTTTAGAAACGAGTAGAATTTTTCATTATTGATGCATGTTAACTTGGCCTAAAGACAAGGAAGTAGACAAAACAAAGAAATAAATTTGAAGTACATAGGTACCATATATAGATGAAAAAATCAACTAATATTACAGTTATTACAACTAAAAGTCAATTAATATTACAGTTATACAGTTATTAACATGAAAATAAGATAATTGAATTTTACTTATCAATAGCCATTACGTAACCTGAAAACAAGAACTCTTTAAGTATCAGACCATAGCTTCAGATTTTTGACAAAAACTAGTCATTATCAAAATATCATAACCTAAAGACTAGAAATATTTCTGATCACAACATAACATAACACAACATTTCTGATCACAACGTAATTAATCAATACACCAAAGCAACATCAAAAGAAAGACTAGCAAAAATCGTTTTAAAGGAACCACGGGTTTAGAATATAGACATAGTAAGAGCGTACAGAACTACCACTCATTATGTGAGTACAATGTATTCCATCAGCTGAGCTGTTCTGCAAGTAACTTGCAACACATTAACTACTAGTTTCTAGATCTTATGTATTAATTGAAGGGGGAATGAGAGAAACAGAAACAAACCGAATGAATTTGCGTTGCTTTCAATTATTAATTCCGGCTTTTCCACTGTAATATATGCATTATTGTTCCAGTACGAAAATTTTACCTCGCAAACGTGATATAAGTATATATGTGGGAACCCACAATGACCATTGATCGAATTTAGTGATAGGAATAAATACGCTATTTCGAACCTCGAACAAAATAATCCAAAAACATTGCGTATTTTTGTTGCTTTTCAGTAAAGTATTTCAACTCTGCTTTGTTTACTTTCGGTTTTAAACAATTATGAATAATTTTTGCAAAAATATGAATGGAAGACTCCAAAAAATAGCGACTCCAATTTCGACTCCACCACATCCGAATGAACGACTCCGACTCCGACTCCGCAACCCTGATTTTATCATAGGTCCTATGGGCAGGCATCCATTTTCAAGTTATTACAAGAGCTCTTTTGGGTATGAATGCATTTCTTTTGCTCTTTGCAGACGGAAAGCAATATCTGAAGGCCGAACACCATCTGTCCGACTTGGGCCAAAATCGAACTGAGTTCATTGGCGCTGCCTTCTTCTTCGCGGATTGCTATCCATGAACCTGAAATTCCTGCGAGACGGAAGAAAGTGCAGCAACAGCGTTAGTTGCGAGACCGCCCTATTCTGCATGGTGAACATGATAAACTCATTAAAATATGCTACAAAATAAATGATGATTGCATTTTATCGCATCATGTTCATTTACCAGCTGTGTAATTGTCAGTACTTTGCTGATCAAACAACTGCATCCGTCAAATATTTTGTGGTTGTTAATCCATGCATCCATACACGCTCATGATGGAGCGTACTTTATCTGCAAATGATGGTGCAGTAAAACCTCTTCGGAAGAGAAGAGTTATGTAGATAAACATTTTTAGGAGATGCGATTCTTAGAGAAAATAAATATTCCGAACTCGAAGGTGGATGTTTGGGACTCAAGCCTATTTTGTGATTAAGAACGCGCCCTTCGAGGGAAGGTGTAGGCAGTTCGAATCCCGGCAGTGGTGCCAGGTGTTTTTCCTTATTGGGAAAAGGGAGAAATCAGCCACAATTCCCCACTCTACCTAGGTGTCAGAAATGGGTACCGGCGTGGGTAACCGCCACTGCGTCTTGATGTCAGTTATGAAGCATTTGAAAAATCAATATACAAGATGATATGTATCAGGCTCGATAAAACATTCTTTATACAGCTATGGTACAGCTTTTTTTTAAAAGATTGAGCGTAGTGACTTTTGAGTTCCACATTTGACAAAATGGAACTCAATAGACGGCTGACAGACAGAATCGTCAATTTGCTTTACAAACATTTAGGGCAATAAAGTAAAATATGCAAGTTTGGCTCAGCAATTGAGTGTGTATTTCCCAAAAGATTTCCACTTATATTAAACATTGAGCAGAGTAAGCTGGTTAATTTTAATGAGTAATGTCTTCACATTTGCACCGTGTGCATGATGGAAAGATTTTGTTAGAAGAATTTTATTAGCTGTATACGTAGAATACTAATGGTATAATCGAATCTCAGTCGATTTGGTTTGATATTAACTTCGAAATAAACAGATTAATGTTGTGCTGCATGCATCCGCTTTTCCTTGATCCTATGAAACCTAAACCTTTTGGCCGAATTACAAAATTGTTTACATGCCAATAGTATTCGGGTTTGTTAATATGTTAACATTTCTCTCTTACAAAAAACCTTGTTGAACTGGCATGCATTTTTAATCCATTTTTGATGATTTCTTTTGCGATCACTTCACTCTGCAAGGATTTTGCTTCTACGTTTTCATGAACCACAACAATTAACGTATCGAAAAACTACAATTTACTGCTAGTTAATTTCTCGAACTTCCGAGATTGTCGATAGAATATTTGCATGTAGTATAAAAATTTTTAGAGTTAAACACCGATTACACCCTAGTCTAGATTCTTAAGACCAATTTAATCATTCCAAAATCCATAAATTTCCTGTTCAAAACTTGTGAACAGTAGTTCATGAACCCGAGCTCACATTTAAAGGGACCATACAGAGTGGGCCAAAAAAAGTATACTCTCCTTTAATAGACATTTCTTATTTTCTGTTCTGGATAAGAAATAAATACAACCTCCACCGGAAAGCTATTTTCTGGTTGAACGAAGGTTATCTACTTCTATCATAGTTATCACAATCGCAACGTTAGCTTCGTTTCCTACTTGAGGTCGTCCAGATTGTCCCCTCGTCCAGTTATGAAGAGTTCTTTCTGCTGGCCACCTATTGAGAATCTTGCGAACAATTATCCGTGTCGGTGCGATGCCATTAACACTTTAACTGCGGCAGGTAATACTGAATTTTAATCTTCAACTCAAATTTAAAGTCAATTGTAGCAAGCAATGTAAAAATAACAATCATCAACTGGATCGTGCCTTCAGTTACTTTTCATTAAGTATTTATGAGAATTGAGTTTGTGACTACTGGTCGGTCAGCAGCATTATGAAAATTCCATTAGTAACCACCGGTGGCTCACGTCGCAGTCAAAGTGTGAAATTTGTGGAATCTCTTTATTGTTTCAGCCTTCGAGTTCGCGCGTGTTAATTCTTCCATGAAAAACTTGCGTTCCTTAAAATTCAGATGGCTATTTTAAGGTGAGGAAGTGGGAATGTTGAAAAGCGGAGCATTAAACACTATTTTAGGGCCTCCCAGTATTTACGATCTCTACCTGAGAAAACATTTGATTTCGATAAAAAACTGACGCGGAACGTTTTGAACAGAGTTGAGATTTCTCCCCTCGGGTGCTTTTAGTAAGGAATGAAATGAGATGATTCATTCGTTTCAAGCTATTGGTTTCATACACCCAGCTCATCATCAGCTTTTGAAGAAGTCTCCGTTAACAACATTGGAAGCTCTTGACAAATAACAAAAACATAAAATTTGACCAGCACTGGACCGTGTCATAAACTGTTTTTTAGAGCACTGGGAAATCTTCAGTCGAGAATATAGCAGAAATACGGCCAAAAATTTGACAGCATACAAAAGATATTTGAAAGCATATTCATTACATTTAAGAACACTAAAAACAGCTTCAAAATATCTTAATTTAGATCTGATACGAATTGGGAGATGGAAAAAATTAAAACTGTGTCATTCGAGAATGATACAGATACGTTTCGTTATGATACGTTCATAATGATACGTATTTCGTTCATAATGATACGTTTCGTTATGCTTTATGTATTTAAATCAGAATAGTTGTTCATGGTTTTTGAAAATACTTCACTATGCCATTGCATTAGATTTGTCTCGCCTTAAGGGCATTACAGTTTATGTACGTAACTTAATTTCAGTTCCGTTATTTAAATATTTTTACCGAGCATATATGTATTTTGTTTTCAATTTCACTGTTAACTTTGTCATTATTCTATTGGAATGTTATTCATGACCGAAAAATTTCACTTGTAAAATTGGCAGGACGGAAGTGTTTTTTTTACAGAACATTTTGATGTTATTATTTTGGAGCATTTAAAAAAATTGTTTATAAATTATCAAAGACTAATGTAATATATCATGAATTTCTACGAGTTTTTCATTTCAGCATGTGTCATGGAATAAGCAGTGGGTTAAGTGGATTGAAATTTTATCAAAATTCAATAAGTTCGCAGTTAGATAGAAATTATTTTATTGGTTTTGTTCAAAACTTTTTTGTGAGCCATTCAACTTCACTTACTTCTAAGGGAAATTAATGTATGGAAAATACTTTGTTCAGCTGCTAACTTGAACAGAAAACTGAAGATTAACATGTTTAGTCTGGTCTCAATAAAAAGTGGAGACTAGAACTAAATTAAAAATGTTTTGGGATTTATACGTCTCCAGGCGAGCTTAAAGCAGCTTCAAGATGCGCTTGCAAAATCCATTTCACGAATTCATATTGTGTAAAAAGTTTTTTTTTCAAATTCAAATATCGCAAATTTGTTTAAAAACGCAATTGAACTTCTTTTAAAGAAAGTTTCCAGGCGTTTTTACTTTAATCAACTTCTTCAAAAAATTTGAGAGAAAGGTCAACTTTCTCGAGCGTTCATTCTGTTAGTTTTTAGATTGCAGAAGATGAGCTGAATCTGAATTTAGGCAAAAACCATGAAGAACAGATTGAGTTTGTTCGAGAATTAACAACAATGGAAGTAAAATCTGAATATTTTTTGAGTTTACGGTATAATTTGCTTGCATATCCTACTACTGGCAGTGAGCTCTGAACTCTCACACTAACATCAGCAAAATTCGTTGTTTTCGACCGGAATTTAATTTTTTTTTATTTCACAATATAAGTGGCTTGCATGAGCGAGAACTGCGCAATTAAGGTTGAACTCATCTCTGAAATTTTATTCTGATTCCAGTTAATTTGCTCAGCAGCTCAAAACATGTTTCCATGTGCGAAAGCAAGCTAAAGTTATTGAATGAAAGATTTTATAACTATTGTCATTGAATATCTGTCAAATTTATTGCAAGAAGAAATTGACTAAAAGTTTGAAGATCGTGTTCTTCCTAACCTGAAATAATTGCGACAAGACAATTTAAAAAATTATCACGCTTTATTATTACATGTATCGCAAAAGTTCATGGCAAAGAATTTATGTTCACAACCATTTAGACTTGCATGTAGTCATTTAGATTTGAAGATTGAAATTGATGTGCAGGTTGATTTAACATCATAGTAAGTTAATTTGAGATGAAAACTTATGCACACGCCAATGCTATGGACTGAGAGAACATAGTTTTAAACCTTGAAATGCGGTCTTCATCAAAATTTTATTGTGTTTAATATGTTAATTTTTAGGGTGAAAGCATCATACTGCCGGGAGCCCTTGAATTTATACGCAACTGACATAGACCGAGCATTGAATGTGAAGGAAACAGACTACGGGCAAGTCTCGAGTGTGAAGGAAAGTACACGGGCACGCCGTGAGCCCAAAGGTTTCATCTAGGAGGCAAGCATTTAACGTGAGCATCCATTGGTAAGGCCTTGAGTGTGAGTGCAAAGGATCGCGAGCACGCCTTAAATGTAATGGTAACGGAGAGCTGCTAAACATTGAGTATAAAAGCAACAGACTACAAGCAAGCCTTGAGTGTTAGGGCAAAACGACAGAGGTGAGCCTTTGAACATTACGGCATCTGATAAAGGAATGCTTTTGTGCACAAAGTCGTCGGACGGTGAACAAGCTCAGAATCAAATGGCAACGTGAGTGGCCAGGCCTTAAGTGTAGAAAACAATTACGACATATCGAATGAACAATTTTGGTTCTTCGATTGTTTATGGTTTGTTTACGAAAAGTCGTACTTCAAGGTTTCCCGCAAAAAGAAAACACAAAAGACGTAGGAGTGTCACAATAGAATCCCAATGTTGAGCAAACAGCTCAACAGCAAACGTTTGTCACAATTCGCTCAAAAGATTATAGTTACTGGAACGGCACTGTCTTATCTGTCGGCCAGAAGTCGCTCAAACTCATTCTGAGGAAAAGAAAAATTAGAGAAGTCAGTTTGAATGCATCACCAGTTTTTAACGTTAAAATTTCCGGTAACTGCTCTGACTACGACATAGTCGTTCTGACTGCAACATCCACTCCTTACGTGTGAACCTACTGCTCAGCTTCAGGAGAACACCTTTAAGCCGTACTATAGTCAACACTTGCCCTAATTCTTCCCTCGACCGTTTAAGAGTCTCAACTAAAGCAATCATTAGCTGGTAGTGAAGATGGTAATCAGGATGGAGAGTTAAATCTTCAAGTCTAAAGTCGTCAAGTCCGCGTCCTTTCGTTCATCACGCAATCCATCACACTTCGAGGGGATAACTTCGGGCCAGTCTGGTGGACGCTTCTACAGACCTCGTCTCATGGCGCCTGTCTTCATCCGCAGCCTCATAGTCGATGTTTTGGAGGTTAGTTACAGGCATGGTAGACGAAAGGAGGTAGCGGTAAAACAGTCTTTTACTAAATCGAGTGTGATCCCAGTGACGTCAAGGCATCCTACCAATACCAGCTCTTAAATTGCATCTGGCAACACTGATAACCCGAAATCTGGCATCGTAAAACCGATTCAGAAACTATGTGACAAACCAGATAAGGACATCAAAAAAGAGCTACTTTACGTTCAAGTTTACTCAATTTAAAGCTGACGTTAAAAAGACTTGGCCTTTCCTTAAGTCTTGCTATACACCGAATAACGCCGATAAAAAAAAATTGAATCTGTTGTTCAAGATAATGTAAAATACCATGAGAAGACAGAGATTGCTAATCTTTTTCACAATTTCTTCGTAAACGCAGGAGAAACTATACTTGCATAATATTCGTGAACACAATTCCTTTTTATTTACGCCTACCAACTCTTCCGATGTATTTGCGTGCATAAGCAACCTGAAAAATAAAATGGAGAGGGTCACAAACGTTTTAGACTAAAGTTCTTACAGTTATTACTGTCATTGTAGCCCCGCTGATATCCAATATTATTAACCAGTGTCTCTTCCTATGCACTTTCTCGAACTCCCTCAAAGCTGCTAAAGTAACCCTTATCTTTGAAATGGTGAAAAAACCTGTGTAAAAAATTATTAACCTATCTCCGTGTCACCAATTATTAGAAAAGCATTCGAGAAAATTGTCTATAAAAAAGTGTACTCTTATTTTGAACAAAATAATTTCTCTGTGATAAACGGGGCTGTTTTCGCTCTAAAAAATCAACAACACAGGCTATATTAAATAATTTACAATACCTTTACTCTAATATAGATGAGGGAAAGCCTGTCTTCTCTGTATTTCTTGACTTTCGAAAAGCATTCGATTGTGTGGACCATGACATATTACTTTCGAAACTGCACTGTAATGACATTCGAGGGGTTGCCAATGATTGGTTCAAATCATACCTAACAAATCGAAAGCAATACGTTATCACTGACGATGCGAAATCGGACCCACAGACAATGAGCTATAGAGTTCCACAAGGATCTGTCCTTGGGCCTTTCCTATTTCTAATTTTCATCAATGATATTATTAACTCTAAATTTTTTTTCAAATTCATACTTTTTGCCGATGACAGTACTCTTTCTGCGTTCCTACCAAGACAAAATCCCGCTCTAATTGCGGGGAGCATAAATAATGAACTCCATAAGGTTTCATTGTGGCTTAAAGCTAACAAAATAAGCCTTAATATCGATAAAACAAAATAAATCACATTCTCGTACAGGAAAAATATATCTCTCCCAAGCATTAAAATTGGCGAAGGTGAAATAGAAGGAACCAACTCATGTAAGTTCCTAGGCATCATAATAGATAAACATCTGACCTTCAAAAAGCACATAGCTCATATTAGTACTAAGTTATCAAAGTCCATCGAAATCCTGAATAAAGTTAAAAATTTCCTGCCTGAAACAGCTTTGCAAATGCTCTACCAAACTCTCATTTCACCATACTTGCAATACGGAATAGAAGCATGGCACGGAACTTACAAAAACAAAATCAACATACTTTTTACTCTGTAAAATAGAGCCATCAGAGCGGTATAGAATCTAGAACACAATGCTCACACAAGTGATTCATTCAAAATTTAAAAAAATATTTATACTTACGGATCTCTACAAGCTCTCCATATGTAATTTCATCGATAAAACATTGACCATGAATGGCGACAATGACCTAAAACAATTATTAACTGCACAAACTGGCCGTCACGACGAATTAACCCGAAATAGAAGTAAATTCATGTTTCCTCATTGTTCAAAGGCCCGGTCGCAACACAGTATCCTCTTCGTTGGAACTAAAACTTGGAATCCAATTCTTGCGGAGATCCGTGAAAATAATTCTTACAAGGTATTCAAAAGAAATCTTGAATCTCATTTCCCATCAGAATACAATTCGTATAAGATAACCAAGTCAAATCTTGTTTCTTACATGACTGGTCCTGATAATGTAATTTGCCATGATTAATATAGCTGATCTTCAGTCTGCTTTTAAATCGTTTATAGATTATACTGTTACTGTATAAACTATACTGTTAACGCTTAATCCATATAAACTATGCTGTAAAACAAAGCCTCCAATATCAAGTTAAGTGAATTCGGTTAACACTATTGTTCACCCTAGGATAGCGTTGATGGTAGGATGCGCTAGAAGTCGTTGAACTTATTCGGGCCCACAGGTAGCTATCTTTAAATCTGACCATTGTACTAGACTTAATTAAGAAAATAATCATCTACCTCTGTATCACTTGTGGTAAATAAATTGTTTAAATTGACACACCTGAAAATGAAGTTAATTTATTTGAAATCTGACGGCCAAAGTTTCCCTGTTTATAAATAAATCCGTTAAGTAGTTTAGCAGAGTGATGACATCTTGAAGTATATATTGAGATACAACACATTTTATTAATAAATAAACATGACTCTGTAGAGAATCAACATCGAATGTGCGGTTCAATGAGCGGTTCAAATATTTAGAGTATGTCAGGTATTACCGTAGATTTTTTTTTTCGAAAAAACTGCGTTATCATAAGCGTGCCATCAACAATGTAAAGGATAATGAAGTGT
>JACJUY010007980.1:0-25342 GCA_014220935.1 Platorchestia sp. MABIK
TTTTGTTGAGTCTTGTTCTTAGATGTAAGATTCGAGTTTCTAAGTTCTTCTTCATACATGTCTCTGTCTACTTCAACGCTTCTGTCTGCTCTTTGTTCCTGTCTATGGTACTCGTTTTCCTTCTCTTTGCTCTTCTTTCCTCTTTTGGATGCCGTTGTATCTAGATGCAGGTCAACTGTTGTTGTATAAATTCTTCCTGTGTTTGGGCTGTCACAGACCACTTCAGTCCCACCGCCACTTTCTCCATCAGCTCTCCGCCGCCGACTGCTCTCCATTGTCATGTTGCCAATTGGGGTTTCAGCTCTCTGTTTGATATTTTGTTGGCCTTCTGCGCCATCATCTCCTGAACGCTGGCGTTTTTTCGTATTCGATCTTTCAGCTTCATTTGTAGTAATTCCTTTTGTGACAGCTTTGGAGTAGTTCATACTGAAGTTCGGATGACGTCTGTTGAAGATAAGTTTGGCCTGTCCTTTGGACACTCTTTCCCGGCTCTGTATCATCAGGATTTCCTCCTCCACCTTTCTCATTTGACACACTTCAGCTCCAGCTGTGTGTCCTTCACCACAGTGATAGCACTTAATTTCGTCGGACTCACACTTGTCAACTCCATGTCCTGCCTCACTGCACTTCAAGCATGTTTCTTCCCCTTGACAATATTTGATTCTATGTCCATACTCTGAACACTTTTTGCACATCATTGGCTTTGGTTTGATTTCATACACTTTAGTTTTAGCTTGTTCACCTGGTATGTGTATGTATTCTGGGATAGGCGATTGTCTGAAGGACAGTAGTAGGGGCTTGGCATGCACATTGGTGGGTTTTATCCAGGTTGCTTGAATTGCGCCCTGAATTCCGCATTTTTCCAGCAAACCCTTCTTGAATTGCTCAAAATTATTCATGTCGTATTCATAGACGTCTATCAAGCCTTTGTGGATTCCGATGTTGAGATTTTCTTCAACTGAGACGGGGAACTGACTTATCTGTTTTAATTGTTTCATTCTTTGGCTCTGTGCTGCGTCGCTCACTTCTACAGTAAATACCGTTTTGCTCGTTGATCTGATGGTTTTGGGTTTGCTTCCAAGGCGATTTGCGATACATTTTTCCAATAGCCAAGGGGACATGTTTCGGCGGTGTGTTTCACTCATTTTGCAATCAAAGTGGGTAATAAATTTGGTTGATGGCATCGCACGTTCGGCCTCTGTCACTCCTTCGTTTAGTTGTTTTGCTCTCCGCATTGTTACCTTTTCTCTCTGCATGATTGCCAACACTTTCCTCTCTTCTATTTCTCTCTTACATGCAGCACTCCCCGCTGCATGTGAGCCTCCGCAATGGTGGCATTTTTCCTGGTCCGATGTGTAGCCTTGAGAAGAGTGACCAACTCCACCGCATATCCTGCAAATCGCTGCACTGCTGCGGCATCTCTTGGCAGTGTGCCCATACGTTTGGCAGTGGTTGCACATCATAGGTTTATTATTGAAGGGGTACACTCTATTATCATGTCGCTCTCCAGGGATGTAGATATTGTAGGGCACATATTGTTGTCGAAAGGTTATTAAGAAGGCTTGCGTTTCGGGGTTCCGTGGTTCCATGAATGTTGCTCTTTTTACGTTTTCCACATTGTATTCTTCTTGGAGTCCTACCTTGAACTCCTCTACGTCTGTAATGTAGAAGTCATTGACATAAATTAGTCCAATTGAATGATTGAAACGGTCGTACTGCGTCGTCTGGCATGGCACATCTTCCACTCTCGAGAGATCTACGATCGTCTCGGCCTGTCGCTCGCTGCGCACCTCCACCACCATCATCTCTCGGTTCATACTGAAGAGTCGTTTCACCTTCTCTCCCGTGACTTTAATGATTTCCTCCATTATACTGAAGGGATTGACTGTTTTCTTTTCTTCTGGAACAAAAGTTATTGAGAAGTACTTGGGAAAGTACCTGTCCTCTGTTAGGTCGAAGGGAATATATCGGTGTTTCCTTTTCTGTTGGGCTCCTCCGACGGTCGGTACCTTCGGGGACGGAGGCCCCTCCTCTGCAACTTCCATAATGTCCATTTTTTTTATTTGTTCCCTTGCCTCAGCGCCGAGCCGAGGGCAGGAAAGGGAGGGGTCCTTGCTGGGCAAGGGCCCGTACCCGAAATTTAGGGAAAACTCCCTATATACTTTTTACAACTTCTTAACACTAGTACAAAAAAAGACAAAAGACCCTGATGTTAAAGGGCACCGCCCGCGTTGGTTCTAGCCAGAAGAACTAGATAAATGGAAAAATTTATAATCAATACAAGCAGTTACAATGTAAATTGTACACTAACGCAGCTGGCTATACTAACGGTATCACCTCGGGAAGGTGCGGGTCAGCTAGGTACAGACAAATTAATGAAGGTACCATACAATCAATATCCTTGTCTGCTTTTGATGTTCCCTTTATCACAGTTACAATAAGTTCAATTAGATACCAGTAAAAGTTGGTAAAGGGAACAGTGAAATTTCCTAATACAACTTCAATGGGTAATCGTCGAACGATGCCGCATGCTCAAGAGGTTTGACCGTAACCTCTTCAAGGTCTCACTACTGAGGACGAGCTGTCCTCAGATGGCTGAGCGCAGGGTTTCCTTATAACGATGTGAGGTACGAAAGTTGTTATTACTGCTCTTCGTGGCCTTCGGGCACGGCGAGAAGCTATCGTACCTAAAACTACTGGTAGTCATTAAATAAATATATCCAAGTGACTTAACCAAAGTTTCCATTTCAAGCGCCAACTGGGAACCTACGGGCAAGCTGAAGTAATTATTCACCTACATTCGCATTAGTTCCATCCATGCCGCTTATTCACGCGTAGGATTATCCTTGAGGCGCAGGATTATATTTGTCTTGTAGTATTTTCTTCAATGAGGTGGGGATATCTTGGATGCAATAGATAACTTCAAAATTCTTTTCTTTCAGGCTGTAAATTCATAATGAGGTTTAAGTCATCTTGTTTCCCCGCCCTAGATAAATTCGAAACTCGTTACTGATTTTGTGTAAATTCGGATTGAAAATACTACCCCACGCTGCATTAAACGATGCCTAATACTCTGAAACTTCAGTATCAAGAGACATGCCGCCACGTAATTGATTTATGCAATATTGGAATGGCAAGAAAAAAGTCGCGATGGCGAAGATAAAAATGCGATAGTGCAAATGGCGAACAGAGTAATCCACGTTGTTTATATTTTTAAAGTAATATCACAAACAAAATCTCGCATTGATTCCTTATCATCGGAAAGAAAATAATTCGTAGACGACCTGCTATACTTAATGATGAAAAACGTAAAAAGAAAAGGAGGATCACGACACTTCATTTCATTGATGCAAAAGGTATCATGCGTGCACAATTGATTTTTGCCGTAGTGCTTCATGATCAAATATACTTTCACTCTATGTATTCGTGAAAAAACGAAATCAGTAAATTTTTACCCGCAAAATCATGCCCGTATATAAGCACCTTTTCATGACTGCGAGGGCTGGAGTCAGTCAAATTCTAGCTGATTTTTCTTCAAAGCTCGACAAAGCTCACTCTCCAAAATTTCCCACTCTGAAGAAAAGCTATAAATTGTAAAACACTCGAAGTAGATATCAGCAGCACGGCAGGATGATCGAGATAGTACGATGCACAGCGTTGAATAAGGTACAACGTCAGCCCTCAACAAACTGCGTGTTTGTCGTACATGGTGGAAACTCGTCAACTTTCACCGTACATAATTAGGCTAGCGTCAAAACAGAAAAACGTTAAAAAACAGCCCACCTGTTTTTTGGGGTTTTATTGGGTTGTTTTATTTTTTAATCTTTTTATAGGATTACGGTATCCTTAATTCTACTCATAAGTACTTTTTTTAATGCAAACATTAATGGTTTGTGTGTGCAGTGTGAACACGGCTTAAGCTTAAAGCTACTTCACTCAAAATCAGTAGCTACCAACCTATCAGGTGAATGATTTGTTAACTTATAAATTTCTGATTTTCAGGCTCTCTCAGTCTTGCTGTCAGTGTCAAGTGTAACATGATTCTACAGGCTCGGCATCTGCATTAGCGCTTTAGGTCCCCTAGTATCCTGTCTACCAAATCCTTTTCTTCTGCATTAGCACCAACTTCAGTGAAATCAACTGCACCGCCACCAGTAAAACGGAGTAGGACTTTTGAGTTCCTCTGCACTTCTCAAGAAGACAAAGAAAAAATAGATATTAAACTGGAAAAATTTTTCTTCAGTTCGAATATCAATTCCAATGTTACAGAAAATAAAGAGTTCCACAAGTTCTGTTCTGTGGTGCGACCTGGACACTTACTGCGAGACCATACCGCCAGTCGGCATTGTCTGTGACAATGTTTGGTATAGGTTTGGGGCAGGGAAAGCTCAAATGCTCCTTAAAATATTCAAACACTTGAGGCCAAAGATAATACTACTTCTACTACTACTACTACAAAGATAATACTTGAGGTAATTTCTAAGATCATCGAATTAAGACCCCCCACTGCCAGGAGAGCCTTCCGCACGATGGTACAAATTGAGTTGTACAACCAATGGGAAGTAATTAACCTTCAAATTAGATTCAATTCACTAGGTTTAGAAATGGAGTCAATAGAATAACAACAATAAAACCTGCATTGGACCTTTCTTACAGGTTTGTGCATGCATTCAAATGTGACTATATTTAAAAAATCTACTAGACTCATGTTTTTTTAATTCTTTAGGTGTTTTTTGGGGTGTTTTTTTTTTGAGTGGGTGTTTTAATGCCAACCCTGAACTAGCCTGCACCACGGGGTACCGTGGCCTGCACCACGGGGTGCCGTGGCCTGCACCACGTAGCGTTCAGTGGAGAACATTTGACCACAAAGTTCACACAGAGCAACCAACCTGCGTCACTGAGGGTACATAATACAGCTGAGCGTCAGCAGCTGCAATGCCGTACCCTGCGTCTTCATTGTACCGCCTGTAGACGGCGCAATGCACGGTAGCGTACAGCAGCGGTACCGTGAACAGTGTGTGCAGCACCAACCCTGGCAACTTAAACGCCATCACTTTGTTTTCCTGCAATGTGTGCCATTAGTGATGACATTATTATCATTAAATAAGTTTATGAGCCCCCAGCTACGATAAAGGCGATCTCAAAAAAGCGAAAAGAAGGGACCATTTAATATGGACTGTAGAAAACGGGAAATCCATGCATACTGTGTCCCTACATAATACAAATATCCTGCGCATAGACAGCAAGTTGAGATGGAAGAGAAAGATCAGACGAAGAGGAAATAGCGGAGACGGCATGAAACCTAAGGAGGTATAGTGGGCGCAAAAGACATAGGTGTCGAAGAAATCCCGGAGGCCTACCTATAGCTGAGGTAACCTAACAGGACCTCCCTTGGTGTGCTAGTCCCCACAGCATAGGATAGACAAACTTAACTAACCCAAACCTATTCCTATCCTATGCCACCTGAGGGATGGTGATAACAGTGGGGCGGTAGCACGGTATTTGTGAGATAGAAAATCAGGTTTTAGTAAGTCGTGAATATGAAATTTGAGATTGGATTCTAAATCGTAACCATATACCGTAACCGTAACCTTAAATTCAGTTATTGACGACCGGTAATGTTGATTAGATTAAATGTTAGTTTAAGCCTTCCTAATTACAACAAAAGCGTTTCAATGAACGGAAGAAGGAAGACACTATTTAATATGGAGAAAAGGGAACGCGGAATCTATGCAGAAAAGTTATAGAAGCCGTAAGTTGAGAAAGAAGTTCATGAAAAAAGATAAAAGTTGAAGAAGAAAGTAGTAAGTGGTGCAAAATAGGACAGCAGTGAATCGAAAAAAGATGGTCCTTAACAAAACGTAAAACATTTTATTTTCACAAAAGAAGGCCTACCTAACTCTCAACTCGGCACCGCACATTTTCCCCCTGGGAGTGACTGGTAAAGTAGATACTGGCTATTCGGATTCAGTTATTAACGGCCAGTAAAGTCTATTTTGTTTATTCGTATTCAATCACTGATGACCGCGGTCAAGGAAATTGTGGCTGTTTGTAGCACACCTTGTTCCTGAACAAATTTTCTTCGGACGAACGTGAAAATCAGAATTTAAACGCCCTACAACGGTCCATTTCAGATGTGGTTTGGTTTTGTTCCAGTCCAGCCCACAGCCAGACCATACCGGGACTGTTTTTGCACGAAATCAAATTTGAAAGAATCGTTTGAAAGAATCGTCAAATTTGAAAGAATCGTTTGAAAGAATCGTGATCAGCCATCTCTTGAACGTGTTGAAATCTCTTGATTAATTACTGATCATTTTTTTTTTTTATTGTCAGTGAGCTACTTTAATCTTACTGTACACGAAAAAATTGGTTTTTCTTCGCTTCTGATAGCACTCTGCGGAAAATTCGTGCTGAAGAACAAAATGAAGCAAGTAGTTGTTAACAGACATTTGAGATAGAGACAGCACCAACGCGTGTTTTAAAGTGTGCATACTCTACAAATACTTTATATTCTCAAAATAAACATTAGATGCATATTCTATTCGATAGATGGTTTTTTGGTAGTGTTTTACTGAGGGACTGTATCACGTCTATTAGTAATCATAAAAAGAAAATTGCAGTATAGTCAGTTCTAATTATTATATAGTATCTTCAAAAGTACTACTGGCTGGTTGTGGAAAAGCTTTTCTATGAAAACAATAACACTCACAGCTAAGGGTTTCTTTTAATGTTATTTTTATTTCAATTAGTGATCGAATGAAATGTGTTACATTCTAATCGTGATCGATATGAATGTTCTTTTAATGTTATTTTGATTTCAATTAGCAATCGAAAAAAGTATGTTACATTCTTATCGTGATCGATTATTTAATTCGATACCGTGCACGTCCCAAGTTAAAATTACCTATATTTAGGATAGAACACTATTTTCCTAGGCTTTTCCAGTTACTGCAGTTCATTTCCGAGTTACAACTTTCAGATTTTTCAAATGAAATCACTCAGTTATCGTTTGATCAAAATGACAGCATAGCAGATTGTCCTTGCATCTCATCACGCCTATCATCGCTACAAAAGGGACAACAAATGCCACTTTAGATTAAAATTTCTTTTTCTGACAAAATTCCACGGAACTTCTCCGCCTGGTACCACATTTTCAAACACTATACGTTTTTGGAGCCACACAACCGGCAAAGAAAGTTTCCTTGTCGACTCGGCTACGTTACGTGCTGCTTTTCTCCCCAAAACCCAACTTGAATATCTATTAAAAAAATTTTTGAAATTGATCACTCATGTATCCAGCAGCCTAGCATGATGCTCATAAATCTGAGCGGAAAAAACCCTGTTCGGTGCGTACAAGAAATCAGGGTAGAAAGAAAAATCAAAACAGCGCATTCATTCAGATAAAAACAACGCGAAATACAAATAAAAACGTTGCCCACATTCAGTTGAAAACGGCGTGAAACAATTATAAAAACAGCGCGTAATCTATACTATAAGAGCCGCGTCCGTCTGTCCGTCTGTCCGTGTGTCACACCCACCAGCCGAAAGTGGGTGATGAGCATGTCTGTGAAACCAGTTCCATCAACTCCACAATTTTTGGTGTATTAACCCAGCAGATTCAAAGTCGTAATGAATATCACATGTAATGTTAGGTTAGGTTGTATACGATGACAGAAGATGAGAGTTATGAAAGTATAGGAAAGCCATAGAATAGCAAGAGAAATCATGAGAAAGCTATGTTAAAGCTCAGTTTGTCCGATATCTAATCCTGTCATTTTTTGACGGTCCGTGTGCGCTGGTAAAAATAAAAACAGCGGGTAAGTTATACATTCAGTTCAGTCGAGTCGACAGGAAAACTTTCAAAACTGGCTGTGGTGCCACAACGACGTAATTTGGAACTCCGGCACCAGCCCACAGCAGCTGTACGGGCACCCATGCCTGCCACCTGCTGCTGCACCAGCGACTGCCCGCAGTCTGACCCAGTCTTTGTCCTTGGCAAGGCCAGCGCATGTGTTCATTGATTCATCCGTGGGGCGTTACTCAGGAATCAAGAGTCATACTGCGCTACTCTCAATTTATGAACTGTTCTCCAAACTCACGATTTGTACTCCAAATTTACGATTTGTACTCCAAATTTACGATTTGTACTCCAAATTTACGATTTGTACTACAAATTTACGATTTGTACTTCAAATTCACGATTTGTGCTCCAAATTTACGATTTGTACTTCAAATTTACGATTGGTACTCCTAAAATACGATTTGTACTACAAATTCACGATGTGTACTCCCAATTTCTGAATTGTACTTTCAGTTGACAAAGTGTGCTCTCAGTTGACAAAGTGTGCTCTCAGTTGACAAAGTGTGCTCTCAGTTGACAAAGTGTGCTCTCAGTTGACAAAGTGTGCTCTCAGTTAACAAAGTGTGCTCTCAGTTGACAAAGTGTGCTCTCAGTTGACAAAGTGTGCTCTCAGTTGACAAAGTGTGCACATAATTGTCAAATTATACTGTTAATTGCCAAGTTATACTCCTCATTGTCATATTATACTCTTAATTGTCAAATCATACTCTTAATTGTCATATTATACTCTTAATTGTCATATTATACTCTTAATTGTCAAATTCTACTCTTAATTGCCAAGTTATACTCTTAATTGTCCAATTATACTCTTAATTGTCAAATTATACTCCTCATTGTCAAATTATACTCCTCATTGTCATATTATACTCTTAATTGTCAAATTCTACTCTTAATTGCCAAGTTATACTCTTAATTGTCATATTATAATCTTGATTGTCAAATTATGCTCATGGTTGACAAATTGTTCTTTCAGTTGACAAATTGTACTCTCAGTTGACAAATTGCACTCTCAGTTGACAAATTGGACTCTCAGTTGACAAATTGTACTCTCAGTTGACAAATTGTACTCTCAGTTGACAACTTGTACTCTCAGTTGACAAATTGTACTCTCAGTTGACAAATTGTACTCTCAGTTGACAAATTGTACTCTCAGTTGACAAACTGTACTCTCAGTTGACAAATTGTACTCTCAGTTGACAAATTGTACTCTCAGTTGACAAATTGTACTCTCAGTTGACAAATTGTACTCTCAGTTGACAAATTGTACTCTCAGTTGACAAATTGTACTCTCAGTTGACAAATTGTACTCTTAGTTGATAAATTGTACTCTCAGTTGACAAATTGTACTCTCAGTTGACAAATTGTACTCTCAGTTGACAAATTGTACGCTCAGTAGACAAATTGTACTCTCAGTAGACAAATTGAACTCTCAGTAGACAAATTGTACTCTCAGTTGACAAATTGTACTCTCAGTTGACAAATTGTACTCTCAGTTGACAAATTGTACTCTCAGTTGACAAATTGTACTCTCAGTTGACAAATTGTACTCTCAGTTGACAAATTGTACTCTCCGTTGACAAATTGTACTCTCCGTTGACAAATTGTACTCTCCGTTGACAAATTGTACTCTCGGTTGACAAATTGAACTCTCAGTTGACAAATTGTACTCTCAGTTGACAAATTGTACTCGCAGTTGACAAATTGTACTCGCAGTTGACAAATTGTACTCTCAGTTGATAAATTGTACTTTCAGTTGACAAATTGTATTCTCAGTTGACAAATTGTACTCTCAGTTGACAAATTGTACTCTCAGTTGACAAATTGTACTCTCGGTTGACAAATTGTACCCGCAGTTGACAAATTGTACTCTCAGTTGACAAATTGTACTCTCAGTTGACAAATTGTACTCGCAGTTGACAAATTGTACTCGCAGTTGACAAATTGTACTCTCAGTTGACAAGTTGTACCTGCAGTTGACAAATTGTACTCTCAGTTGACAAATTGTACTCTCAGTTGACAAATTGTACTCGCAGCTGACAAATTGTACTCTCAGTTGACAAATTGTACTCTCAGTTGACGAATTGTGCTCTCAGTTTATAAATTATGTTTTCAGTTGACAAATTATACTCTTAATGGTGGAATTGTATTCGCGATTCACGAATTGTACTCCTAATCGACGAATTGTACCTAGGATTGAGGAATAGTACTCTCGATTGACTAACCACACTTTTAATTCACCAATTAACTCTCAATTTCCAAATTGTACTCCCAGTTCAAGAATTGTAAACCCAATTCCTGTTGTAGTCATGATCTGAATAATCTTGCTCAGCGAAACCCTCTAATAAATAACTGTTTTCATTGGTCGCACAGACATGTTAACTAAAGCCTTCAATTTGCACCGGCATTCTTGCGCAGTATGTGCTGTATTCAATTCCTGCACTCCATGGTTGTGCAGATTTGGGAACACAAATGCCAGTTGTAATAAATGGAACCGACCGGTGGGTGTAAAGGCTACTTGACATTTAAGTGCTCGGAAGCGAGCATAAGCTTTTTACGTCTTCAATTTATCTGCAGTTCATTTACCAGAGTAACTGCCATTTATTATTGAAACGGTTGGAGAAAGTTCAATGACCGTTCGATGGGAACGGATAGTTCTATCTCGTCTCTGACCTGAATTGGACATAGGTTTATTGCGGTGGTCGTCGTGGAGTATATTAGATTTAGTTTGGTACGTTTGAACCCCTGGCACATGGACAGTATATGCCAGGTAAGTTTGACCCAGTCACCCACGACCAATAATTCACTTACGAAATGAGGACCCATCAAACACTTATTTGAACGTAGTAATGATGTATTTTCCCTGAACGAATGCTCGTCGATACAGCGATCAAGTTCGAGGACCAATAAATCAACGCACACTCACATGAGGGAAATTGTGAAGCATCAGGACGTAACTTAGCAGTGGCGCAGTTGGGCGTATCTACACGACGTGCGTATTCCAGTCATATGAGGCATTAAAGGTTGAATCCACTGCTTCAGTTACTGCATTGCCTCAAAGCGGTGCCTGCGTCTGATTAGAACATAACTGATGATATGAAAGTACTCTTACGACGTCAGGCTACAACTTGAAGAAACGCCCGTTTTCTCACATCAAAATTAGCGCATTGGTGCTTTTAAGTGAAGATCGTTTATTTCTCTGATTAATCCAATTTTCTATTCCATGCCATGACTTCAATTCTACGCCGTTACTTCTATTCTATGCCATTACTTCTATTCTAAGCCGTTACTTCTATTCTAAGCCGTTACCTCTATTCTAAGCCGCTACTTCTATTCTAAGCCGCTACTTCCATTCTAAGCCATTACTTCCATTCTAAGCCAGTACTTCCATTCTATGACAATACTTACATTCTATGACAATACTTATATTCTATGACAATACTTATATTCTATGACATTACTTATATTCTATGACATTACTTCTATTCTATGACATTACTTCTATTCTACGACATTACTTCTATTCTACGACATTACTTCTATTCTACGACATTACTTCTATTCTACGCCATTACTTCTATTCTATGCCATTACTTTTAATTCTATGCCATTACTTTTATTCTATGCCATTACTTTTATTCTATGCCATTACTTTTATTCTATGCCATCACTTTTATTCTATGCCATCACTTTTATTCTATGCCATCACTTTTATTCTATGCCATTACTTTTATTCTATGCCATTACTTTTATTCTATGCCATTACTTTTATTCTATGCCATTACTTTTATTCTATGCCATTACTTCTATTCTATGCCATTACTTCTATTCTATGACATTACTTCTATTCTATGACATTACTTCTATTCTATGACATTACTTCTATTCTATGGCATTACTTCTATTCTATGGCATAACTTCTATTCTATGACATAACTTCTATTCTATGCGATTACTTCTATTCTATGCCATTACTTCTATTCTATGCCATTACTTCTATTCTATGCCATTACTTCTATTCTATGCCATTACTTCTATTCTATGACATTACTTCTATTCTATGACATTACTTCTATTCTATGACATTACTTCTATTCTATGACATTACTTCTATTCTACGACATTACTTCTATTCTATGACATTACTTCTATTCTATGACATTACTTCTATTCTATGACATTACTTCTATTCTATGACATTATGTTATATCTCGGTGTGAGCCTTGCATGGCAGGCGCCACCGGATGTCTTTATTGCACTTGGGTTTCGCATGTCTTGGAGCCGGATAAGTCATAAACCGCCGGAACTGACCGACAGAAGTCCTTTATGGTGCCTTGCCTCTGCCACGGTTTACAACCACCGGAAAGTCCTTGTTCGACTTCCGGGCACGACTAGATTTAAGGAAGGTCTGTCACCGATCTAAGCAGTACATTATTAGGAGCGTTGCTGTGCGTATACTTATCCTTCACCCGACTTTGCGGCTTAGGGAACTGAAGTGAAGTTAAAGCCTCTGCAACAATACGTCAAGTTGTGTCGATAGTACGACACTACAAATTGGCGACGATGACTTCGAATCTCCGAAGTGAATTTGAACTTTACAAGTGCTCTGAAACCAAGATGGCGTATTCTACATATAGCTGTCTTTCATTTGACATTGAAGTGGAAACAGTGTGTGAATTTCTTCAACGTTTAAACGTACAGTGTGCAGACGCTCTTCAGAAGGCGGGAGACAATGGCAGTAAGAAAGCTAGTATTTTAGTTAAAGCCTTGCCTGTAAACATCATTACTGATCTATAACAAAGAATTAAACCTACGTTACTCTCTGATGCTACGTATGATGAAATAGAAGAAAAGTTAATAAAGAAATTTGAAATCAAGAAATCCATTGTGGGCGCATCAGTTACATTTTTAAACAGAAAGCAATGTGTTAATGAATCCATAGAAATTTTTGCTAAAACGTTAAATAACTTAGCATCTGCGTGCAACTACAATTATTGCTGTCGTGATCGTCTCTTGAGAGATGCTTTCGTGGCAGGTCTTCGTTCATCGCAAATTCTCAGTGCAGTTCTACAGAAGCGTGACGAAAAAACCTTCAACGAATGTGTTGAGCATGCAAAACTCATCGAACAGTTAAGTTCCGATGCTCAAGATATTATTCGTGAGGATTCATCTTCATCGTTTTTCACAACAGAAAAATAACAGCCGAACTACACATGCATCCGTTGCGGAGCTAAGCAAAAGTATCTTGCAAAGAATTGCTATGCGTTGAAACTGAAGTGTAATACATGTGGGAAGACAGGCCACATTTCTAAAGTGTGCAAATCTACGACTGCAGCACGGCCTCCTCCGGCTGAGCTTACACGGGGAGGACCTCCAGGACCTACACGTGCCCGCACTTACATGGTGCAGCCGGAACAGTGCGTTTGTCATTGCAATGTCGGAAGAGAAGATGGGTCAATGAACAGTTCAAGTGAGCCTCAACAGCGGAAGAACGAAGCTATTCTACAAAAGCCTAGGAACGATACGAGTGACGGTAACTCTGTTCATAATTTTACTGATGTACAAACTAATCACGCGTTATTTCAATCACATTGTATTCCTCATAGTGTCACAAAAATTGTTTCCTTTGTTGCGCTCAACAATCGTAAATTTGTTACTTCCAGAGATAGAGTTAATCCTAAATATTTTGTGTCCAGGTCTAAGCCTATGTATGGAACTCAATTTGATGTCGGTGATCATGTTCTTGCTCTTAATTTAAGAAATGGTCCCAAGTGGCTGAAGGAAATTACTGTTGGTAAAGTTGCTGTTAATATCATTCATGTTCAAATCTTAGCATTAAATGTAATCTGGAAGAGACATTCAAATCAGCTGCTTCATTCTTCTAGTAATTTGGGATCTTTCAGTAGCAAGGCGGCTGAGCCTTCTACCTTGCAGCCTGTTAGCAGTTCACCTGTACAAAATGAACCGCGCAGTTCAGATAGAATAACTAAACCTGGAATGCGAATGGGTTGTTGAGATATGCCCTCCGTGTTTCATATATTCATCTAAAGGGAGGGAAATTGTTATATCACGGTGTGAGCCTTGCATGGCAGGCGCCACCGGATGTCTTTATTGCACTTGGGTTTCGCATGTCTAGGAGCCGGATAAGTCATAAACCGCCGGAACTGACCGACAGAAGTCCTTTATGGTGCCTTGCCCCTGCCACGCTTTACAACCACCGGAAAGTCCTTGTTCGACTTCCGGGCACGACTAGATTTAAGGAAGGTTTGTCACCGATCTAAGCAGTACATTATTAGGAGCGTTGCTGTGCGTATACTTATCCTTCACCCGAGTTTGCGGCTTAGGGAACTGAAGTGAAGTTAAAGCTTCTGCTACAATACCTCAAGTTGTGTCGATAGTACGACACTACACATTACTTCTATGCTATGACATTACTTCTATTCTATGACATTACTTCTATTCTATGACATTACTTCTATTCTATGACATTACTGCTATTCTATGCCATTACTTCTATTCCATGCCATTACTGCTTTACCTATGACCAGGCTGGGCAGCAGAAGATGATGACCGATGGACAATGATTAAAGATTGTCTCTGGGCCGTTAAGGTTCAAGCCTTTTCTTTATCCTCGGCGATAAAACTAAAAATAACCATGAAACCGATCGAGGTTTTGAAAATCCTAACTATCTGAACTGAACAGAGGAGTAGTTGAATCTAATATTTAAATTGTGGACGATCATTTTCTGATCAATGGCCTACAATTTCAACATGAACTCACAGTAAAAATAACCCATTGTGTTCAATTTGAAATATAATTAGTTATGAAGAAATCATGAATTTTGGACTAATATTAAACCAAGTGGGCACAAAGAGAGCAGCTACGTACAATTTAGAGGTCGACTTGTGTATAATGACGATCTAAATTGCTATTAAATTGCATTGAAAATATACGTTGCCTTGCACATATTCATTCAAAGTTGGACTGACAGTTATGATGGAATCATATCAAAGTGATATAAAAGGCTGGAGATTTGCTTGCATGCACCAGTAAAATATGATGGATTGAAACTAAATTCAGTGAATCAAAGACAAAGAATGTTTTACCCAAAGATAAACGTAAAATTGCTTGTTCATGATAACTATCGTAGTTACGGCACCTAACACTTGGTGAAGTTTTTCTATCACTAAACGTTCATTTAAATTCAGAAAAATTGCCCTGTATAAAACTAAACTTAGTCATATGCCATCGTGTACTTACCCATTCAGTTTATTAAACTTCATCTTATTTTGTCAGAGGAATATGTACTTCTTTTAATTCCACAATATTCCCCAATATACCAATCACATGTTTTTATCCCATGATTACTCTCGTTTTCGTCCCTTGATTGTTTAAAAATCTCAATGATCCATTTCTTGTACTTTGTATTCTTCCCTCCACCACAGTATACTCACCGCGTGTACTTACCACTATTCCTTTGCACACGCAACTTCTGTACGTAGTTATTCCTGTTATACTTGTGTTATTTTATTTAATAATATTCCCCTGTATACGCTTCTCAAGTACTTCGCATTATTACTGTTATACTTGTGTTATTTGATTCAATAATATTCTCCTGTATACGCTTCTCAAGTACTTCGCATTATTACTGTTATACTTGTGTTATTTGATTCAATAATATTCTCCTGTATACGCTTCTCAAGTACTTCGCATTATTACTGTTATACTTGTGTTATTTTTCTATGTACTTATCAACAAGCTGCTGTGCGGGATGAGACGTTAAGCTAGTAAATCGGGCTCAAAGCGCGTATTTCGTTAACAGGTTCCGCCTGAACCTGCCTCCTCACCATGCTTGCTGCCTTCTGTATGCTGCACAATTGGCTTCGATTGGTTGAGTTCATTGAAGAATGCATCGATTCGTTTAACTTCCAGAAATATTTTGTTGTTTTGCTCCAATAGATTTTCAAAGAAATTTAGTCATGATTTTAATCTGAATGGAATTGTACTTTCTGTTAATTCGAGTGTTCATTTCCGTGATGCAAAAATACATTCTGTTAGGGGATTGTGAGTGTTGGTACAATAATTCAAATCACAGAAGCTGTAGTAACCATGGCATTGTGTCCTGGAATATTTTTCAACCGGGCGAAAACCAGTGATGAAAAATTTGATCAGATGACGAGTTAGTTTGAACCTCCATAAAAAACAAATGGTGATGCCAAGAGAGGAAAGAAGAAAGCACTAATTAGTATGTAGTAAAAACACGGGGAATTTACGCACACGGTGTCTCTTCAAACCCTGCTCATAGAAAAAGTAAGATTGAAAGATGTTTATGGAACAATCAATAAGTGGAAAGTGACAGCAATAGAAGCTGAAAAAACGACGGCAGCGAATCGAAAAAAGATGAGCAGCGATAACACAATTTCAACAATATGAAGACCCATCTAACCCTAGCTCGAGACCGTATATCTCCCTCCTGGGAACACTAAATACCATAGAGACAATAGTAATATCCCTCCAATGGGTGACGTACGAAATTGATGGGCATCATTCAATTTTAATTTTTTAAGTATGCTTGCAATGCATTATCG
Source organism: Platorchestia sp. MABIK (assembly GCA_014220935.1). Lineage (NCBI taxonomy): Eukaryota > Metazoa > Arthropoda > Malacostraca > Amphipoda > Talitridae > Platorchestia > Platorchestia sp. MABIK. Next base: position 16,448 of record JACJUY010007980.1, read on the forward strand.
GCAGAGGCGAGCGTCGTAGCAAATGCAGCATACGCGTAGCCCTGATACCGCTAGTCGCATAACGGCATCGCTCTCGTTAATTGCGCCAGGTGCGTTTTAGACTTCCCATTAGAACACTTATCATTGAAAGTTTCAACAGATTGCCGAGGGTTGGGTCAAGTTAGAATCTAGCCAAATTGGGTTGTTCATGATTGCAGCTTTAGCGCTCCAGCAATCAAGGTTCTTTTCAAGAAAGTTAGTCTCGACATGTGTGAGCTGATTTTATTTCGCTTTGTATTTCAGAGTTTTAAACACGAAATGGTATGCTATAAAAACTGTTTATTTATGGTTTCTGTAGTATGGAAATGAACTTTTAAACTTCCTCAATATCTTTTTTTGTGACCCTCGGCATGACAAGAGCGTCGATACAGCGATCGATCGGAATTGAACCACTACGAAAATAAATATTTAAAAAGGTTAAAATTCAATGAATAAAGCAAAAGCGTCAAGTTTTTACCGGCGCTATTTAAGTTATCGGGAAAACAGGACTACTCTTAAAAATGACCGCGAGTCGGAAAATTCTGGATTCTGGAAAACATTTCACTCCACCTATTTCTTCTAAAATTATAATTTTTAATATTAGTTCAGAAATTTAACCCAGATGAATGTTTTTCCATCATGGAAAGAGGAGAATTGCCCTAAGAATTTTCAGTACAACACCTCTTACCTCTAAACGCTGAGCCATTCCACTTCGTTCAGAGAGGAGAGGTTTCTTCGCTCCTGATTTCTAGTGCCAGGCCTCAATAATGCCCGTAATGCGTTAGTGGAGAAGGTTCTGTACAGCAACGAAGTTTAGAACCCAACCCTCACCTCCATTGCTGCCTCCAGATATGATCACAAGGCCAGGAAGGAAAATCAATTAGTTCTCGAAATGGAGCTTGCTCAAGAACGCCACAGAAGTGAGGTGGTAATGCATTGTTTAGGCGGGTAATGTTCAGATATCACACATTATCCAGAATAAATTTCTGGAAAAGAGAATTCGTTGTATGATATATTACTTCAGCTTCTAAAATACTCGAAACGAAAATATGTGCCATGTGTGACCTAAATATATTTATCCCGTAGATACAATAGTTGTATCTCCCTGAGGGGAGTGGACGCAATTTGCGGGTATACTTACAAATTTTAGAAAATAATAAACAAAAAAATAGGAGGCGGCTTCCAAAAAAATACCATCCTTCAATTTAGAAATTCAATCACATTTGATGTTCTCAAAATGAAAAAATTCATTTAAGCAGTATTTTTCTTTCATTCATTTAGTTTTCTGCTGAGATAATGCTGAGGCATCTATTCAACACTAACTTAGTTTTCAACATGGCTAGCTCGGAAAATCAAACGGTTACACAGAACAAAGAATTTTGAGATTATCGCTTTAGTTTTATTCGGTCTTCCTCCCTTCAGACATCGATGGCACCCTGAAACACTCCAAGATTTTTTTCTTGTCAATTTAAAACGATGCTTCCTTTGAACACTCAATTCGCCATGAAATGCACCGACTCTTTTTCGATCACGTAATTATGATGACAGTTCATAACAGTAATGGACTATCCACCACCTAATAATGAAGACAGTTCCAAATAATAATAATGAGCTATCCACCACAAAATTATGATAATAGTTTATGATAAAATGATCTATCCACCACATAATAAAGATGATGGTTATTCTTACTCCAGTGCGACGCACACTTACGAAGAATTTCAGTGGCCTTCTACTACAATCGGAACTCTATCGGATGTTTAACTTTTCGTTCGTGGCGCTTGAAAGCAACCAAGTCTTCCTGTACTCGGGTCATTCGGTGTCACGTCATTCCGATGCTGAGAAAGTCAATAAATAGCCTTCTTTATCACTGCTTGAGCCACCTGAAATAACCGAATTAGATTAATTATGTGAGGTGTACTCTAGCATTTAAATGCTCTTAGATTTAGTATGTAAAATATAGCCAACAGCTGGTTCAAGATTTATCAACAATTCTAGATGAGCAGTTAGAATGACTTATTGTTGATTGAAAATATAAAAACAAGACATTAAAAAATTAATAATTACCAAAAACCCAACCTCTTAAGAGGAGCTTCTGGGCAAAAAAATCCGTTAAAAGTCCACATTAGGAGAAAAAAAAATGCAACGATCTTTTTTTAGACTCGTGGATTTTTTTCGTGATTTCATAGTAAAATCATTTTTTAAAAACTGAAGAAATGGGCTTTACGGAAATTGTATCTACTCCTACAATTTTAAAGTTATAGAACCGGCAATACGTTTTATTAAAGTAGCTAAATTTTTTATCTAGAATATTTTGGAAACGTTTTTTTTACATTTTGATTTGTTGAATTTTAAGAACTTTCCTCATAAGTGCGTCTTTTTTCTTTTTTTCCCTCTTATTTCTCATACAACTGTTGAGCTATTTCATTTTACAAAAAAATTTGTAGGACAGTATGTAGCTTTTTTAAGCCCTTGTGATTGATATACTCGTCATTCCTGTCCCATTAAAACTGTGAGAGGAGACAGTTCAAACGTCAACAACTTCAAATTTTCAAAAAAGCCTCACAAACACGGTGCACTGAGTGGTCTGTTGCTCAACCCAACTCAGAATTTGTTCTCTGTGTGTGTTAGAATGTTTCTTTTCGTGCCAAAGAATATCGAACGATAGCTATATTGTGGCCAACTCTAGCTCTGCTGAACGCTCGAACCTGCTTCGTCGTTAAGGGGGGTCGGAGAGGGATGCTTGAGACCTAGGGGGACCATCTCGGTAAAAAATGAATACAATTTTCCGAGGGATTTTTCTTAAATTTTCACCATAGGGGTAAAATGATGCTACGATGTTTTTGTAGTCGAATGTTTTTTTCGTGATTTTATTAGAAAAATTATTTAAAAAAAAGAGTATTTTGGAAGTTGTATCTTCTTCAATTTTAAAGCCACAAAACCACCCACATGTTTTTTATAAAGTTAAATGTATTATCTTAAGAAGTTTCGGAGTGGAATTTCGATAGTTTGATTCATTGAATTTTGGGATTTTTAAAAAAAAATCCATTTTTTAATTCTGACATCTTCTTTCTGGTATAATTTTCAAACTCGTCAATTTTTTGAAAAAATTTACACAATTTTTTAGATCTTTTCAAGCCAAATCGATTGATATAATTTCTATTCCTTTACCCCCAAAATTGTGGGAAGAGTAGCACTTCAAACGTCAACACGGCCAAGTGGTCAGGAGAGCCTGACAAATTCGTCACCTGGCCGTGTAATGACGTAAGTGATTGTCCTATCGTAAGCTGTAGCAGACGAGCGAACACTCCAGAAATAGAAACATATCATTAGATTTGTAAGAAAAAACTCTAAAATTAGCTAAAAAAACAGGGAATCAATATTATTTCGGATTTTGACCCAGACTGTCCCCTTCAAGAAACTTAGTGATGACAAAACATCCGACAACAAAACAGGGTTAAAGATTAAATTTACATGAAATGGAGCATGAAAAGATAGAAGGAATGAAAAACTAAAGCTCAAGCACTTACGCAAATTAGTGATGACGAAACACTAAGTGACCATAGCAGGGTTAAAAACGATCGTTCACAACACAATTGAATCGTCTAAATGAACAGTCATGGGAAGGAGGCCTGGTCTCCTCCTCTACTCAATGCAAAAGTTCTAACTTGTCTCACTGATCAACAAGAATTTCTGGCAGGAAGATGCATTTGAGCAAATGGGTGACATTAATTGGGCCGATAATAACTCAGTTACTTTGCTCTCGATTACGAGTGTCAGACCCCAAAGTGTCAAATGCTGTCAATTTGGCGTTACTTATAACCATGATAAATAAAACAAATTGTACCATATTCGTAAAGGCTCTCAATTTGACGTTACTTATAACCATGATAAATAAAACAAATTGTATCGTGTTCGTAAAGGAACAGAAATATATTGATACATGGTTATGAATATGCATACCTATGTACATATATGTTTATCATTGCATTGATATGCATATAAATATGAAATAGAGCATACGCGCATAAACATGAAGAATTTTCATCTCATCTTATATTAGTCGCTCTATTTTACCTACAGAGGAAATATGTGTGTAAGATATGAAAGATATATTTTAACTCAAGCACGTATGCGCATTATTAAAAGTAAGACGAAAGAATATTCTTGGTAGACGACGATATGAGCATCGTAGAACAGATGCGCTACAAGGTGAGAATGATAACCCATTAAACGATGAACAAATTCTGACAACTGTGGATAATGATGTAGTGTTCTGATATGTCTAACTTAAAACTAGTTAACTATATGAGACAGAAATATTTATGTCGATCTGAAAAAATGTACACTTTGATATTCTAGTCAACATATTTATTCGTCGCAAATCTCTCCGTTCTTAACCTCAGCTCTGTAGCTAGAGGGTCATATTTTTATTCAAGCACACATACACTCGTGTAGTATATTTAAATGTATGTGCGTATATGTATAATATAAAAATAGTTATTCAACATTTAAAACGGTGAATTTATATTATTCATTAAAATTTGATAAAACAGTGAATATAACTGAAATTTAGGAACAACTTCATTCAATTTTAAACTGAACTAACTTCGTGAAAGTTTTCTAAAGATAATTTTGTCAAGAAAAAATAGCACAATACAGTAGGCCAAAATTAGAAAGATTAGATTACAAATTAAATTAAATTAGACTACAAGTTTAAGCCTCCCTAAGAACAACAAATGTGGTCTCTAGAGAGGAAGGAGGAAGGCATAATTTATTCTGGAAATAAGGTCCCCCACAACCTTCACATGGAAACAACAACTTTAGAGGAAGCTTACACAACTACATAAAAGTTGAAGAAGAAAGTAATAGGCCCTGAAAAATACAACACTATTAAAAAAAGCTCCGCAGCGAAGCTACAGATTAGATAAGATTATTAATTAGTTTAAGCCTCCCTACCCGCAACAAATACGATACAAAGAGAGGAAGGTGGAAGGCACCATTTGGTATGGAGTTAAAGGAACGCGGAATCTATACAGAAAGGGCATAGAAACAGAAAGTTGAGAAATAAGATCTCCCGCTGAGGAGGAGAGCTGTTTTGTTGCCTACAACAAAAAACTTTGCTATTTAATGAAAAGAAAGACCTGCCAAACCTTCAGCTCGGGACATCACATCTTCCCCTGAGAGTGCTATTTTCAATTTTTTGGGGAATTGTCGTTAATGAGTCAGAACAGTACTACAAAATATGTTGAAAATAAATCAATTAAATTATAAATCGTTCAAGAGCGTGATAGAGAAATGTGGCAAGTGCAGCTTATGGGTCTATATAATTACATATTAGTCGCTCTGAAATACTAAATAAAAACTAGCTTCGGGTTTGGTCACTAGCAAACATTGTCATATTTCCACGTGAAATAAAAATAATTCCATTGTTGACAGGAGAAAGCCCATTAAGCTAAGAATTTGAGGACAAAGACAATTATTGCTGCCTTGTACATTGCCCTCTCCACGATAGCCCTGCCGCTGAACTACTGCAATTACGCAGTTTTCTTAACACAAAGACCCACAGCTTCGGTCACTGTAGTGAACCAAAAGCTGAACACGTGCATTAACTACAAAGAAAATGTACGGGGGTTTCCATTTGGACGATTTTACTCTACATCCTAGCGGATTTGTTACCAAAGACCTGTTTGGATAGTTTTTGCTGTGTGTGACTATCATGGACTGGAATAAAAAAGGAACTGAGTACGTGTGTGTCAGGGGGCTGGTGAATATTCTTCTAGTTTTCTTTTCTCATGAAGAAACTAGCCGATGAGAATTTATTTAAAATGTGAGGATGAAAATTGAGACACTATGGGAAAAAATAACAAACTTTTGCAAGCGTAATCACAATTCGATTAATGGCAAGTCAATAGCAGAAGTACTTCACTTGCTTCGCTAGCAGTTTAGACACTCACGAGCGTAGCATTTCTTTCCATTGGTAAATTTTCTGTTTCACTTTTTTGTTGTCACCCCAAGGAAAGATGAATTATTTAACGACTTTCATAGAAAATCTGGCTAATTTACTATGACTATTATTGGTTTTAGCAGTGTTGAACATTTGAGTTTAAAATTAACAGCTAGTCTCTCCTTAAAATTGCCAAAAAAACAATGGAATAAGGATACTACAAAAGACACCAATTGCGGTTGATCAAGAGGGAGCAGGTCTGTATCCCATTTGAGGAAGAGAAAAGTAAAATAAAGTCCACAAAACTTTAAATACGAACAGATTCACCAAATGTCTATAAACCAATCGAAGCTGCCGAGAGTTTGCTGAAATTTGGTAAATCTGTTGGTGAATTAGGGAAATTGGTAAAATCCATCACAGGTTTAATAGAGTATAATGAGACCCAGAACGGATTTACAAAATTTCCCTAAATCAATAACAGATTTACCATATTTTAGTAGGGCTTCGACAGTTTTGGTAAATTTTGTTCACCTCACAGCATATTCTTACCGCCATGGATCACCAATGCTCACTAATGTTGGCTAATGTCTGCTGCACGATTGCTGCAAATCTTATTTAGGCGTTAAACTCTTACTCGGCAATGTGACCCGAGGTAAAAATTATACTTTCCTTTTACAAGGAGACCGCTCAGTCTCCTATAAAGCTCCGTCTTTGGCGTACCCTAAGACATCCAACATTGTCCAGCGGCGTTGACTAAAAAGAGAACAAAAGAATGTGTGACAGTACAACCACTGCGCTGAATTTAAAACTTTTCATAGTATAGTACAATCTCCGTTAATGGAACTTCAATGGATGAACTCATTCTTAATGTTAGTCGCTTTCTCTATCCCAACGGGTTTCCGTTACCCCCGATTCAGGTACCATCATTAGTAAGCCTTGGTTCTGCAAATGTTATTTCCGAACAAGTCCAACATCAATCGTCCAAGATCCATCGTCCATCACTCGTTTGTATTTGGCCCATTTGAGAGAATGGCTGAAAAAACATTCGCTTTGTTTTACGGAATTGCTAAGTGAATTGCGTTTACGACTCCTTTTCAAGAAATGGTAATTTGGAGACACTCACGTGCGAATATATTTGTCATGGCGTTTTGTTTAGCACTTCAAAAATTACCGTTAATCCTGTACTTCTTGTATTGTGTGGTTAATGAGACTTTCCAAAATTAGCTTCAAAAAAGACGGTTTAATAGCAGGTTCTAGATACAGTTTGCTTCAAAGGGTCGGTGCTCGTAGACCACTTAATAAGTAGCGATATATGCACATGCTACATTATACTAAATATTTTGACTGAAGAATGATTACATTTTATTAGAGTTCCTAATGATATTAAGCCGTGAGACTTGCATAGTAGGAAATTCTACATTAAAAAGCATTACTCAACATCGAACACTTAATGTTTTGTTTTTCAAATGACAAAATAATGAAATAATTCAATGAATCCTGACACATTGCCAGATGAAAAGAATTTGGGGATTGTCCACCGCAAACTTTTGCCATTTTGGCGTTTCGACAGCTACATATGCCACAGACTTCGAGGAATCTGAAAGGTTTTAAAAGTAACGTTATCACTGCAGTTGATTTTAGGATAAGTTCTAAATAAGCCGGTCTAAAAGCTCCTCAAATATTCAGGCAGAGACAGCTATCTAAGGATGTGAAAGATCATATTATTTCAGGGCTCAGTACAAAAATGAGCAATTGGAATAATTTTGAGAACATAAATGTCCCATTACATGACGATGAGAAGGAATGGAACTTGGCTTGGATCGCAAAAAAAATTATAAGATTTGGAACGACGAAAATTATCTATTGTAATTAGTTTTTGTGATGAAAGAGAAAAGTAGGCTGATTATCAGCATTCACAGAACGAAGTTTGAAAAAATTAAAACAATCCCACCGCAATTTGTCGTGAGTTGCCCCAAAGTTTATGCTTCTAAATTTGGAATGCGTATTTTTCATATCATTCATGTTTAATTTTCCATACAAGAGAACCATGGATTTTTAATTTTAATTTCATTAGATAACTGATCATTTAAGGTTTGAATTTATTTCACAAAAAGTAGTAAAAACTATTTTGTGGCATTAGTGCCTAACCATTTCACACCTCAAACAAACTTCTGAACACAGAGTCAAATTTTAGAATTAGAAATAAGCAAGCACATGCTTCATAAACAGAAAATCACCCATGTTGAGGAAATTTCATGTATGTATATTTAAAGGTAATCGTTTTTTTTCATACTGTATAGTTTTTCCCGCAGTATCAAAGTTTCTGTAGCATCAAACGTAAGTACTGTAGGTGCGTTTCTACAGCATGCACGGTGCCTCATGGACCCTGCTGCTGTCTTATATTGTGGTGAGGAATGATTGTGGAGTGAACGTCTCAGCAAAAACATTGATTACAAATTGATTCACATCTCATTCCGGTACAGAAATAACTTTTGCTCTATGTTCAGAGATTGTGTATGAATTATGTAGAAATGAAGATATCAATTTTCAGTCTTAAACGAAAAAAATGGAGGAGGATACTAAGCGAACTAAATGAGAGCGACACAACGAGCTCATAGTGCTCAGCAATAAGGTGTACATTTGTTTTGAGGTTACCGATTTGAGTTGGAGTGTTCAGGTCCTGGGTGACGTTTTCAGGCTTATGATCGAGGTTTGCGAATGTTGAGGCTTGAAATTACGAACCCAAATTGGAGTTTGCAAATTCTAGTGCTACTAACGCGGGGAGAAATTCATCGGCAAATTTAAGGGTCTAAGAAATGACAGTCACGGATACGGAGACACAAGATGTGGTTATTGCAGATTTGGAGCGTCTGTTGATGGAGCGTCTGTTGATGGAGCGTCTGTTGATGGAGCGTCTGTTGATGGAGCGT
>JACJUY010007980.1:25473-40498 GCA_014220935.1 Platorchestia sp. MABIK
TCTGTTGATGGTGCGTCTGTTGATGGTGCGTCTGTTGATGGTGTCTTGATGGAGTGTCTGCTGATGGTGTGTCTGTTGATGGTGTGTCTGTTGATGGTGTGTCTGTTGTTGCAGTATCTGTTGACGTGCGGGCTACAGATGCAGAGGTTACAAAAGGTTACAAATGTTGGAAATGCAAATTTTGGAACTCAGATCCTTCTTAGAAATTGCTCGGTGTGTTCATTCTTTGAAAATGTCAAATGGAGCATGCGAGAAGTTCTGCGAGACGTTTAAGAACTTTCACAGGAAATGATTGTTCAAAAGACTAATTTTTGTTATTTAGAAGGCCATCGTTGGAGAGCCGTGTAATGTGAAGCAACAAACCGAGCGCTCAACACAATGGCGACTTCCGGACTTGATCTATTTTTCTTGGTGGTAAGTGGTGGAAAACCACAGCTTATGTGCAAGTGCCTGCAATCGGGATTTCTTTTAGTTCTTTTGACTTGAAAATAACAGAACAAGAGAACTACGAAGGGAATGCAAATTGAAAAGCAATCTTGGCACTTTTTGATTTCACTGATGTCATGAGTTCTAATAATGTTATATGTGAACATAGATCAATTAATTACAATTTGATTTAACTCATCTTGTCTTTTTGTTTACTTTCAGTTTTTACCTACAAATTTTGTGACCGTGTAGATTAAAGGGATGAACGTACGAGTACGTAACATTGAATCGTAACTTTAAAGAAGATAACCTCCTTCCTTAATGTATTTAGTTGTAACTGTTTCAAACTCACCTCGAATGAGCAGGAAAAATATTCATCGTATAAAGCCTTGGAATTTGAGAATTTTAAGTAATTTACATTGATGAACATGAAATGGTTTACCTTTTCAAGTTATCCTCTATATCCAGTTTAAAATACCTTTTTATAGGAATAAGTCAACTTTCTTATCGATGTATCCCTGGCGGATGAATATTCATGGAAGTACACATTTACACACGCATAATACGCAACGTCCATGACACAGCATCGATGATCACATACATCTTCGGTATACTGTCGTAGTTTTTCTCAGTGAACAATGAAGCTGATCCGGAAATGCAACCTGCATGAAATTGACCACAAACCGGACCCTCGCTTGCCTGTGTGGACAATGCATTGTTTTTATTGAAATTCAAAGCGAGAACGGCAGTGAGACTAATTTCATGCTAACCTTCGACAAAATCAGTCATTCATTGACTGATATCATCAAAGAAGTTCATTGAAATCAGAAATCAGGTAACAATGTCGAATGTTAAATTTAACTAAGCAAACGTCATCACCGTTATAATTCGGGCAACAAAGCCTCATCAGTTTAATGAATTACTGGATTTAGTTAAAGCTCACGTTAAAATTTCCAGTCATGCTTTGAAATAATCGTCGACGACTGAAAATGTTGTAGCAGGTACATGATCGTCTGAAGAGCACGTTCAGGGTAATTTAAATTCCTCGAAACTGCAGTTTGTTATTAGAATTGTCACATATGACCTATTGTCTCGAGGGAATGGCAAGTCGATTATTGATGTTAGTTATACTGCAAGTCTTGAACTTTTAAGCGCATGGCATCATTTCTTATTATTTTGCTGTTCTCAGGGAGCTGTACTATAGAAACTTAAAAACGAGCACGACTTATTTGAACCTGAAAAAAATCCTTCTCGTATAAATTCACTGGATAACCATTCGTCCATGCTGTACAACCATTCCTCTTATATAACTATTCATCCGCTGCACAACCATTCATTCACGCGCCCGCTGTGAAACCATTCATCCTCCGTATAAAAATTTTTTCTTTAAGCAACCATTCATCCTCTGTACAACCATTCTTCCACTAAATAACCATATATATATATATATCCATGCATCTTCTGTATAACCATTCGTCTTCCGTAAAACAATTCTTCCGCTGTTTAACAAACCATAACCAACCAAACCACAAACCATCCTCTGCACAACCATTTTTCTTCTGTACGACCATTTGTCTTATGTACTACTTCATCGTCTGTTTGTAGAACCATTCGTTCTCAGTTTAAAAATTCGTCCTCTACAAAACTGGATCAGATTAGATGTTGGTTTAAGCCTCCATACCCACTAAAAAAGCGTTACGAAGAGAGGAAAGAGGATGCCACCATTTAGTATGGTAATAAGGAAATGCAGAATCTACACAGAAGGGGCATAGAAACAATAATTTTAGAAAGAAGTTTATGAAGCAAGATAAAAGTTGAAGAAGATAATAGTAGGTGCTGAAAAACAGGACAGCAGTGAACCGCAAAAAGTTGGTCCTAAACATAAAAAAACATTTTATTACAACAAAAAGAAGGCCTTTCTAACTCTCAGCTCAGACCCTCACACCATTCGTCTACAGCCCAACCATTCGTCTACATCCCAACCATTCGTCTACAGTCCAACCATTCGAAGGCACGAGCGAGATGACGCACATTCATGACGCGCGCAGATGATGTCTCCACGCGACAGGAAACTGCAACGAGTGCTGGTGTTGCTTGTCGCAGCGACCCTTCCTGTGCTCGCCTGCACGCAGCCAACAGTTGGACTTTGATGCCCAGCTTAGTGCTTATAATTGGCCGTGAGACAAAGGAGGCATTCAGCCCGTTGTTGTGAATTGGCCGTTTTACTGCTTGGAATGAGCCTCCAGAATGGTTCCGTTCTGAATAGATGAATGAAAATGGGCTTTCGTGCATGTGAAATGTGGTGTGCCTTTGAGAGTGAAACCAAGAAAAGTTTGATGATCTTAAATGGATAGATAGGTGTTTTTTGTTCGGCGCGCAGTAAGCCCTGAACATATATTTATTTAAGTGTTATGGTCATGGCCACTAAGCAGTAAAAAACGACCGTCAAAGAACCGCTGGCTATAAAACTTGCTTCAAACTTTTGAAACAAAAACATTATAATTTTTAAGAGATTTGTGCGACTCGTCGAGATTTGGGCGATTTGAAAGAAGACGATTGAAAGTTTTAACTCTTTTTTTATGCTTGATAATAATGATATCTTTTTAACCGAGTCATAAATTCTATTCAAGAGTAGCGAAGTTCAAAAAAAGCCTAAAAAGATCTAACTTCATTCCGAAAAAAATTGTAGCGATTGCCATACATGGAAGGAAATGCAATGCTTTGACTAAAAACAAAGACGGACTTGTAGATAAAAAAAAATGTTCCTAGTTTTCAAATCTCAAAATTTAAGTCATCTTTGATTGCTCCCGTTAAGGAGCCCAAACTTTAACGCATTAAAAAATTACCCGTTTCAAATCATACAAAGGTCAGTCGTTTAAGTAAATAACAAAATGTTCGGATAAAAGTAGATTTTCGAAGGAGAGCTGGCAGTTCATTGTTGTCAATTTTCAGTATACAATACCTACGCGAATGATGAGACGTTAGTTTAATAACTTTGAAGCTGTCACGACATGCAGCAAAACTTCCCTGGTTTTCAAACTTGGAACATGGTCGTGTTGGGAATTCCACACCGTGATGTCATCTTAAACCAACAAATCTCATTAAAACAGCTCATAGAGATTTTCGTAACTCAAAGCTTCGACTCTTGCAACCTGCAATGTCTTGATTTACGCGAAAAATTATATCTAGAAATATTTAACCTTTGAAATAAAAATTTGCCAGGAATGAGCATTTGAAGAAGTTGTTGGCTCGAATTTTATCGTTTTCATGGGGAATATTTCTATGATGTTAAGCTATAATATATTTTGCATAATACCATTACGCTGAAGTATTGAGACAAGATATTCGAGTTTATTTTATATTTTTGGGCATCAGAAAGCATCGGAAAAGTAAATCTAGTTACACTTTCGTATTTGATTTTCTCACGGAAAAAATTTTGAGGAACATAGTGAGGGCACAATACTTCTGAAATTCACTTCTAGAGAAAAAATTCACTCACATCATTGTTTAATGAGCTGATTCATCAATTTAAAGTTGAATTTCTCAGTGTCCATTTCAACAACAGGGTTCAGTGTAATAAGAAAGAACAGACACTTGGAATAAAGGTAGAGACTCCAATATTGACGAGCGTCACTTCTACGTATATCAGCTCCAAGAAAATGCGGCATAAATTTCATCCATGTTTATACGAGTTCAATTGAACAGGGTTATCCAAATCGCTCAGTCTTTAAATGATTTCAGCCAAAAAATATGAGATGAGCCATGGTGATAAATGAGCTGCACTCTGAGTCATGAAATTCATGGGATTCGACCTCTAATTGCTCGCAAAATATTGTGTTGTCTTCACAAAACCCCGTTCATGTTTAATCAGACTTCCCTAATCTGATCTACGAAGTTTCCTTTACGTCTCGAATGTAAGGCCGAAAAGCCATAACACTTATGGAAAATTGCAAGAGGGAAGTACGAGCAGGGACAAAGCAATTTAATTAAGAAATGAAGCTTTAGAAATTGAAGACAGAGATAACTAAACTTAAAAAAGCATTTATCCCATGCACAACTGAAGAACTAGTTTCATTTTGCATTTGTCCCACATTTACTTTGCGTTAAGTTTAATATCGAGCGTCAAGATTGATAAAATGCAAAAAATTAGTATCAAGCCTGCGTTAAATTCAAGTTTGAATGAGAGTGAGCGACAATCTAAGGTGGTTTAAAACCATCAAGAACTCAGTACATATTGTCCAGGATTCAAAAGCGCAAATAATTATATAGATTATGTGCAGTGCGAACCACAGGACAAACTTTTACGACGTGGTGCACAACTTACGGCAATCTTTACATCAGAAGAGAAGACGAATGATCAGAAATGAGCTGCGTACAGTGACTCATAAAATATTTGGGTCTTTGGTGCCGGGATTTCAAACAGTGTACGATATCGATATATATAAGTGGTTTGCTTTCTGCATTTTCGAATTGTGAATATAAGTGCCAAGATACACGTCTTAAATCTCATTATTTATTTAGGAAAGTCAATGAATGCAAATTTCTAGAACGTTTCGACCTCCAGGGTCATTATCAACCTGAAAACAAGAAGAAAAAACTAGTTAAGACTCAAATTTACATCAATCATGCAAGAAGAAAGCAAAAAAGAAAAAAAACATGAAAGAAACTAAATTAAAATGTTCAATATTAAAATTACGTTAGTAGTAGAGGAAAGGCAGATTGCATTTCATTTAAAACAGGTTTTTCTTTCGAAATGTGGAGAGATTCTAAAATACGGAGGTTTATTTGGTTTGACGATATCTTGACGGTAGAGCTGGCAGCGTAATAGCTTCAGTTAACTAGGCCACGTTAAGTACTGCTGCCTCAAGGTCCAAATCTTGTTGGATTGAGGCCCGAAATGGATACCGCGAGTGGCGTGGCTAATTTTACTTTAAGTAACTTATACTTACTTCAAAAGAACTTATGTTAACTGTTCGAAAATGTAGCTGGTGGTGCCCTAGAAAAAAAGCATTTGGGATTCCTTGACTTATATGCCGCTAATGAAACCACTCAGCTTTATGCCGCTCTTCTGGGGTGTGTGACATGATTAAATTCAACATGATGAAGTTTGATACCTGAATATCAATCTTCAGGGATCTTTACGTGAATTAAGAAAGCCCTCATCTTAACTGCATTTTAATAAGCATTTTTTTGTACCGCGTACGATCATGTTATAAGCACAGTATTCATGTTATTTCAATGATAGATTTCGTGCATGAATGGACAACTACCCTTTTTATTTAAGTATTTTTTAAAATTCACACGGACAATATATACTCTCAAGCGCTTGCCTTGCGCAGTGGGGAAATTTTACGTTAAGCTTGAGTGCATCCAAAGCTTAGGGCAGAAAGGCTACACCTCATTAATGCTGTGATACTGGCCGCAGTTGTTCTCCGTAGCAATTTCATGTAGGACAGTCCAAGTCTTTTTCACCGTTGTCTCTATGAGTTTAGCCGCCCAAGCCCAATTTCTGTGCTCGGCGGCTATAATTCTAGATGTTCTTGCAAAAAACTTAAACCAGAGCACCTCCTGATAAAATGATTCTCTTCTTTTCAGGTGGAAAAAAAATTAATAATTTCCAGAAGGTGACATATACCCAACCCACACATATACCCATACATGAAAGTTCATCGCCCCAACACTTTTTATAAATAAAATCCAAAAGGAACACGTCGAAATTGGACTATCGGTTTATCCGCGAAGAATTTCAACGTACGATACGATGATTTATCTAAAGTGATTGGACAAAAATCACTGGATTGGAAATAAATTCCTCAATTAGATACAATCACTCGATTGGATACAAATAACTCCCGTTAGAAAATATACTTTAATTGAGTTATATCAATTCGCAAACTCACAATGAAACTCAAGATAGAAATTCTCACCGGAGTTCTGGTGTTCCTGAGTGCCAGTTCGATATCGTTGCCGACGCCCACTGCACCGCCAGGCATTTCAACGCGCCCGCCGTCAGGGAGAAGCGGTCCTCACGCCTGGAAAAAAGAAGCTACAGCTGACAACATCGTTCGAAACCACGGTAAGAAAAAATGCGAAAAATAACTTTAAATGAAGAAGCTTAACTTATCGAATATGTTGCCGCGGTTGCTAAGGTTACGTTGTAGGTGAGGGAATTGAGACACCAACTTTACTTATTGAGGACATGTATGTCCTCTCTAAGAAGCGTGAAAAATAAAAATGCACGATATTTCAACTTGCACGCTAAATTTATTTTAAATTAAATTTTACACATTCATACCGGTACGTAAATGAGCAATATACCGTGGTACACATATGTACCAATGCGTAGTTAACGAGTTGAGTGTGTATTACAGAGTTTTGTTGGCATGAATGCAGGGTGTCCCAAAAAATGAGCTCGCTCTTTGACTGCCCAGTACTCATGTATTTTGTTTCGATGTGTTTATTTACGTAGATACAAGTCGAATGAGTTAAACTAAAGAAAAAAACATTAAATTCAAGGAAATTAATTGTCATGAGAGAAAACTTAGTTGTATTGAAACAAGAACAAAGTATACATGAGTAATCGTCAAAGAATGAGTGCATTTTTGAGGGACAACCTGTACCTCAGAAAAAAAAATTAATCACTTGACAATTTATTGATTAAAATTGCTGTGAGATACGGTAGTTCATCACTAATAAGTGTTTATTAAATGCTTCGTCTTAAGAGACTGATTTTTAAGATGTCCCTTAATGGTTCTCATGGCTTTTGTCATCGAAATAACGTCTCTTTACACAGTAACTGTTCGCAGATATTTCGTACAGGTCAATGCTATCGAAAATTAGTTTTTTTATAGATTGTAAAGTAATTTCGTTCAGTGATGTATTTAGACCGGAAGTACGGCTTGCTTAAATTTATTATTGTACTACAACTTGTTAAACTAATCCGACCCAATTTTTGATGAGGGTGCGAAGTTATTTTTGATGCAGAGTCAGAGTTGAAATAGTTCATTGGTTGTACAAATCCTATATACATTTTAAAATTTGCACCTTCCCAAACAGTTTTCGATCTAAAATGCAAAAGTGTTGTGCTTTTTTTGACACGGTTGTATTTTACAGATGACAAAGTGACTAACTTCACTTTCTTCTCTTCAATGCCACTTCGGAATCCATTCACTCCTGCTTCTACTGCTGCGGAGCCTCCACCGCTATTGGGTTCGCTCATCAATAGGGAAGAAATTCTAAGAACGCATGAAATATACTCTGATTTTCAAACTGAAGATCTTTCAGAAGCGATTGAATTTCTACGCTCCACAAATTCTTTTCCTGAAACGCTATCACAAAGCACGACTGAATTTTCTTTCGTCGAACGTGTCTCTCCTAATTTTAAAACGAGTGGTTTCGATGGCGGGCCCGAAGCATCCAAAAACTACGAGTCATACTTAATGACTGCGGATTCTTCCACAAGAAAAGAACTCGCTGATCTTGTTGAAGCGCCATCTTCTTCTACTACTACTACCACACCATCTGGGGCCGAAAATCACTTTTCCACTCAGTCGTCAGATTTTTCAACCACGAGAATACTGCATTCGTTTGAGGCAGAAAGATCGTTTTCTACATCCACAACCTCAATGCCCAACGTCACGACCGAAAATTCGGTTGAAATTACAAGTGGCTCTCGAGAAGATGCTTCGGACTTTCTCAGCAATGGAACAAACTTTTCTCAAGACGCTCCTTTCATTCACAATACAAGTGCTACAGTAACGTTTTTCAATGAACAGCTTCAGTTTTCTTCCACAGAAACGGAAGACGATGAAATGTTATTCAAAACCAACAGCACCACATCTTCATCGTCATTGTTCACCATCACAGAAAAAGAAGGTGATGAAATGTTACTCAAAACCTACAATACCACACCTTCATCGTCGTCACCAAAAATATCTATTAACCAATTAAATGCCGATCATCCGAATGAGTTTGAACGACACGAAATGGATAGAACACCAAAGAATGACTTCAAATCTGATTTAGCTCTCGCAACTCCACGAAACACAACTAATCACGTTGAAGAAACACCCCCAGAAAATTTCCAGACATTGACGTCGAATGTAAGTGAACAAAACGCTAAGGATTTCGTGAATATGTCTGTTGTATCCACGGTCCCAACAACCCTTGTGCTACTGCCACATCAACACATTAATGAAAGCCACAAAAGAAGCGTACCTAGTTACAGTAACTTACCTGGGAAAATTGATCCTCGTTATTACGAAACTGACGAGCGTCAACCTGGAATTGTCGAAACGTACGACTTTATGCCAATACTAGACAAGACAGAACTGAGTGGGGATCATCAACGAGACCAAGCACCGTTCATGATCAACCATCAACCTGGTGAGGAACAAAAAGAGGGCCACCTAAATGTTAACGAAGAGTCGACAAATTCGAGACAAAATGAAGAAAAACTTGGAAATTTTGAACATCGCTCTCAGGAAGAACCGCCAATTTTACGAAGAATAGATTCATTAGGTAGCAAAGACAAGTCCAATCCTGTGCATTCTAATTTTGAAGTGCCTGTCACAAACTCTGTTGTTAAACCCCCTCATTTTACTACTGAATATTCAGCTATCTCCTCCATTCCGAGAGATGACTTACCTCATGTCTCATTACCAGTAATACCTAACGACCATGACGGCTTAAACGATATACTAGTCCAAGGGCACTCGCATTTATCGGAAAATTCTATACCATTTTTTGAAGAAGATGAAAACACTAATTTCTCGTATTCTTTGAGAGACTTGAATAAATCTAATGCCCAAGAAACCCCGGAGCCTATCCAATTTGATCGCATGAACTCTACGGAAGCACCAACAAAATTTCCAGACTCAAAGTTTAACGCTACAAAAAATTCGGAGACTTTTTTCGAGACTCCTTTGGGAACCATGACCAGACAAGACACCAAAATGATGTTGTACCTTCTATTCTTTGTGTGTGGCATATTACTTTTGGGAATGGTAGTGTTGCTGTCGTATTGGATCAAGGCTAAGTTGGAGGTCCGGAGACTCGACATGGAAATGAGGAGAGCCTGCTTACAAGGGCTTGACCATCGTTATGTCGGCAGAGTTGAGTGAGTTAATAAAAGCTTAGCCTGCACCCAACGATGTAAATAGATCATAGGATTATTTTTAATTTGAGTATGGAACTGAAGTCAGTGAGTTAATGAAAGCTTAGCCTTCACTCGACCATGTAAATAGATCATAGGATTATTTTTAATTAGAGTATAAAACTAAAGTCATTGAGTTAATGTTAGCTTAGCCTTCACTCAACGATGTAAATAGATCATAGGATTATTTTTAATTTGAGTATGAAACTGACGTCGGTAACAATGTTAAGATAAAAGTTTAGAATATCTTTGTTGCGGCGTGATACCTGAGATAAGTTCGTGGTTTAGATTTCCCCTAAGTAACATTATAATACATGTTCTGCCAAAAACAGTTATAGTATAACTCAACTTCAGCTCATAGTAGTGTCGATGTATGTATATTTGTTTCGAAAGTTTAAATTGAAAACATTGTTTCATTTTCTTCAATTCCCTCCACAAAAATTGAAAGAATTTTTTCTAGCTCTTGAAGTTTTCTGGTCGTGTCGTGACAGCGTACTTTGATACGGGAAAAAACATGTCAGTCAGTAAGCATCAATAAATTCTCCCATAGAATTGTCAGACATTAAACATAGACCGTAATAGAGCGTGTGTGCAGTTGTCGTGTTTTCAAATTCACACTGAATGAGCACATTTTGCGCCTTATTTTCTCTCATTTTTCTCATTAAACTTGCAGATTAGATTTGATGTTAGTTTAAACCTCCCTAACCGCAACAAAGCGGTTCAAAGAGAAGGCATCATTTACTGTGGAATTAAGAAAACGCTGAATCTATACACAAGATGCATAGAAACAGTAAAATGAAACAGAAGTTTATGAAACAAGATAAAAGTTGAAGAAGAAAGAAAAAAAGAAAAATCATTTATTTCCAAAAAATTGTATACAAGAGATGCATAACACATTAGATTTTAAATATAATAACTTAATATAAAGGTCCTTATAATTGATAGACAACCTTACGAAGCGTACTATAGTCGTATCGGGGGCTAATTATGCTATTGAGAGTAACAGTCTATATATCACCTTTTGAATTTTTATACACATAGAGATGGTTGACAACTTATGAATAATTTCAATACTACTAGAGAATTCTTCGGAATTCCTTAATTATTTATTGAAACGAAATATGAAAAGCCAAAAAATCTCTTACTGAAGCAGATTGAAACATCTTCGCAAATGTTTATGAAGTAGTGAGAAAAAAGTTAGTTAAAAAGTAATTTATGAACGACAGCGCGCAACTCGCATATCTAGAAACATGTAAACAGTTTTAAATCTGATTGATCGCATAAAATCGACTTGCAATTCCGATAGATCACACAAAAATGAAGTCCTAATTTTGATAGATGACATCGAAACAAGTTAGAATTCTGATAGATAATAAGAAAACGAGTGTTAATTCTGATAGAAGACAAAGAAAGAAACGAGTGTTAATTCTGATAGAAGACAAAGAAAGAAACGAGTGTTAATTCGCTAAAATGACATTGAAACGAGTGGTAGTTCTAGTAGGTGACATAGAAACGAGTACAAATTCTGATAGATGAAAGAAAGAAAGAAAAGAAAGAACTCAAAACCGTTCATCTTCAGAAAAGTTGATACATCAGATGCAAAACAACAAATTGGATTTTGAACATTTTTTAATATAAAACATTCTTCTTTTAAACGTACCATACTAGAGGTACTAATGGACAAACCATCCGAGGTGTACTTGCAGACAAACTATACGAGGCTCACTAATAGACAAACCATACGAGGCGAACTAATTTAATCGAAATGTTAATCATAAGTCAGTAAAGTAGGTAGTAGGTGATGAAAAACAGGACAGCAGTGAACCGAAATAAGGTCTTTCAGAAAACAAAAAACATATTTTATTTAAACAGATGGGAAACCTACCTAACCTTTAGCTCGGGACCTCACATATTCCTCCGGGAGCGCCAATTCCCATAGATACAATGGTTGTATCCGCCAGAGGGGCTTATAACACTTAGGCTGCGGCAGGCAAAACTGAAGTTCAACATTCAACTCAAATTTCAAATCAACTGTCGTAAATAATGTTGAAAATAGCAGACATTAACTGGATCATGATCTTCATTAAGTTTTCATCAAGTACTTATGGTAATTGAGAATTGACCACTGGTCAAAAACAGACATTATGAAAATTCCCTCCGTGCACCACCGGTGGCTCACGTCACAGTCAAAGTGTTTGTTAAACTAGGAAGGGGAAAAGAAATATAATTGCGCTGAAAATATCACGTCAGCTTTTTCACTAGCGGAATGAAATGTTAAAAAGGAATAAAAAAATTGGAAGTTGACACAAAATGCCAGTGGAGCAAACAGTTGACGAGATGATCAAGAAATGGTAATCAACACGAGATTGCAAGTGGATTAAAAAATTGAGAGTAATGTCAGAGAAAAGTGATGATTCAAATGAATATGGAGTGAATTTTAGGTTTTTTTGCAACAAATAAATCTTGAATGCAACTAACATTGACCTAAAACTATGTTCTGATATATTTGGTGCGAGAGCAATCGTATAATTTACCGCTACATAAAGTGTTGGTAACGCTGTTGGGCACGAATGAATCTCCAGATTTTCTTTTGAAAAAAGAAGAGCGCATCAGTGAAGTCACGCCGCTACTTCAGTTTCTGATGAGTTTCACGTATGAACAAATTGACAGTACATATATTCTGGAATACAATATTTTAGTAAAATGAAGATTTGGCCGTAACAGTTAAATTGTCTTTGAGTTCTTCGGTAGAGCAAAATTTCATTTTTGTTGACAGGCTGGATCTACGTTCGTATTTTATAAAAAAGTTTGATCCCGGATGTTCCTGTCACATTTGGGCGTGCAGCTACTGCTGAGTGCCGTGCACGATCATATTTGTATTGTCTCACAAGCAGGGGACTTTCTGAAGGAGCAAGACACATCTCCAGAATTAGAATCATATTTTAATTGTATTTAATACTTAACACAGAGTGTCCCCCAAAAGATGAACTCATCCTTTGAAGATTTTTCATGTTTTATTTCTATTTCAGGTGCACCTTAGTTTTCCCTGGAGTTTTCTAATTTTCCTAAATTTGTTGTTCTTCTCTTTGATTCAACTTATTAGACTCGGATATGCGTCAATAAACACCTACATACGAACAAAATACATGAGTTCGGGGCAGTCAGAGAGTGAGTACATTTTTTGGGGCACCCTGCACGCATGTATTCTCTAAGCGTATTTGTTTTCGACATAGATGGATTCCTCCCCGAAATTGAATCAATTTCGTTGCTTCAATCTAAGTGCAAAGAAGTCCACTAATTGTAAATGCTCTGAAACAAACATCATGTAGTGCAAAATAAATTAAATAAATAATTTCGTAAATAATTTAAAAAATGTTTCCAGTTAATTATTTACTTATTTTTGTGGACTCAAAATGAAGGTAATAACTACGAAAAATAAGTGCAATAATGAAACCTTCAGTGCAAATAAAGTAACAAATGTAGGGTAGCGATTAAGGCGAGAAAAACTCTTCACTTGAACTCCTAAAATCAATTTATTGATCATGATATCCGATACTAATATGATAAAATATAATAGAACGAATAAGGTACGAAACGAACTTATTTTTGAAATGTTAATGTACACACCATAACAATCTGCAAAATAACGTAGTTTTTCTATCCTTAGTTTGCATTGAGTTGAGAAGTTGCAGTTTTCTGCGACGCAACGTATGCTCTGCGCGCTATAACATGTGCGAAGAAAAAGTAACACATTTGTACTCGAGTTAACAGTTCACTAAAGGGCGTTATTTTGAACAGCATTTGTCCGCTTAGCTTGCTGAAGTTTACTCGCAATGACAGTGTTGCTAATCTGGCTGCCTGATGCTGAGGCAGACTCAAGAGAAGCGAGGCACACTCACGTAACAGGGCAGGAAACGTGAGCTTTGTGACGTTGGTGCGTGTGCGTCAGAGAGAAACCCGACACTCATGCATGAATGAGACACCCTCCACCTGCTGGACGGTGCTTCCATCATTTGATATGCGGCATCACTAGATGATACATCTATATCATCACTTAATACAGTCACCGAGTTTCCGCGATTGTTAATAGTTGGCTTGGTAAGGTTGTATGTAGCAGAATTGTAAAATCAACTTTACTTCTCGAAACCATTTTTATCCTTCCTAAGAAATATAAAAAATTCAACTCCGCGATAAAATTTCACCTCGTATGATGACAGTTTTTTTTTTAAAAAGGTCGCCAAACAGACGAAATATCATTCATTTATACCGGTACGTGAATAAGTAATTTCCCTAGCGGTACAAATATGGCCCAATATACGAGGAACGTGATAATGATGCAACCATCACCCTACTGAATGAAATAACATCGCTCGGCTAAATTACAGTAAGTACACATCCTTCTATTGCATCAGATCAGTATCGCCTTGTTGAACGACGTGAGCATCACACCCTGTTGGATGATGCAAGTTTCACTGTTAGGGATGATATAGCATCCCCCTGATGGATGATCCATCCACGTGATGTGATGAACGATACAGCATCCAGATCATCCTTGGATGATTAAATAAGCATCAACCTTCTGAATTTTGATGTAAGCATCTCTCTGCTTGATGATGATACAAGCACCACTCTGTAAGATGATGCAGATATGCATCATTCTGGTAGACGACAAACCCCTCAACACGCAATTCAGACGTAGATGCGACGTAAGAAATACTGTCAACAGAACATAAAGTCTGAGAAACTACAGTCGGTGAAGCGTCGTGTCGATAAATTTCAGAAGGACAGCGCAATTTCAGGCAAATTGCAGAAAGCCAAACGTTGTATTGCTGAAATAACAATAAGAAATGTGATTTGTGACCACAACTGATTGGCCGAGACAACTCCTGCAAAAATCCGTGAACGATAGTTACACGTCTTTTTACCGTAATTATTTTCTGAAATGCGTGACCCTTATCGATTTTTGGCGAGAACATAACGCCGGCGGTTCCCGATGGAGGGGGAATAGCCTGTCATCAGTGCAGTTTTTTGGCAGTTTGTTGAGTTTTTGAAAGCCTCGCACTCGTAAAACGAAGAAGAGAACAATTCTAGCTTCATCAACAGGTGATTTGGGCGGGCTTGAAAGATTATTTTAAGAGATTCGATCGTTTAGCGATGGTTTCGTCTCAGGAAAAATTAGAGAGAATGTTGCGAGTTAATTGTGCTCAGTGTTGCGACTGGGGAGCGCCTTCGTTAGCACGCAGAAATTAGTGGAATGTCTCCATGCTAATTGAAAAAACGGGTCTGCACCATGCTTTATTGGTAGGGCACAATGTTAATGTTTAAGTGAGCGTGTTATTTCAATGGCAAGAAAGAGAAATGAACATGAAAAAACAATTAATTAAGTACTACGATAGCAATTTGGCGTGTGACATTGGCTTTTAAAGGTGTTATAAATTCTTTGGT